>VZTT01057778.1:20338-36018 GCA_013400855.1 Buphagus erythrorhynchus | reverse complement strand
AAAAAAAAAAAAAAAGCTCAAGCAACCACCTGTTGAGTCAAGCACACAGAAACTTGGGGTAAAATAAACCTTCTTGGTGGCACTCAGAGCTCTGAGAGGCTGGGTGCATCAGGACCATTTATTTCCATTTATTACCAATTCAGCACTATGAGTTTGATCCTATTCCACAAGAACTTTCATGGTGACAGATTCATGCATACTGTGATTTACCGATACCATAGGTCTGGGTGAATTCAGTGAGAACATCCAGAACCCAGATTCACAAATAGTGTGGTTTATTGAAGCAAATGGAAAGCAGGCCAAGGTTGCTGGTTATAAATACACTACCTACAGAGTGTGTCTGGACAGAAGGTATAGTAACAGACATTTATTAGATATATACAATAAAATATTTCTGTTCTAATGCAGTTGGAGGCAAAAATCTCACCTAAAAGTATCCCTTTGTGAGAGGAAGAAAAAGTCCACCGACTGATCCTGAGCAAGCAGTGTTTTTCTCCTGTTTTATTCTTCCTTTTTTATCTTCCCTTTTGCTTTGCTGTGAATCCCCCTCTTCTTTTAGGCAACAATTTTTAGTTCTTTAGTTCTTTAGTTCCAAAGAGAATGACAACTCTATGTCATAGGCTGGGTGTTGGTGACAGAAGTAATACATGTAAGGCATATCCTCTTTTCTCTTCATTTGCATTCTAAGGGATGTGAGAGTTAATAGGCAAATAACACTTAATGAGGGTCTTGGTTACTTTTGGTCATCATTTATAGTTGATACAAAAGGTTAAATAATCACTTTGGTTCACCCGAGACATCATTTTGTTGCTAGCCCTTTCTCAAGATAGGTGCAGGATCAGCAGGAAGCCCTTTCCAGGTTTTTCTTAATCATCCCTGACTTCAACCAACTCTGTAGCATGTGACAATTTACCACACCTCTCTTTTCCTGCTGCCCTCAAAGAAAGGAACCTGTTGCCATTAACTGGCACACAGCAGCAATCATTTTGTATTTGCTAAAAAAACGTTTTTCATCACAAAATAACATTTAAACAAACAAGAAGTTTGGCTGCAGGCAAGTGTTCGTTTCAAGGACATTTTATCATTGAAAAAATAAAAAGCAAAACCCGCTCACAATCATGGAATATTTCACACTGATGTTTTAGAGATGCAACACCAGGTACTTTCTTTTGAAATTATTTGTCTGAAATATTTGATACTGGTCCAAGTGCAGTTCAGCTGTCAAGAGCACATCTTGAATTTTCTAACAGATGTTTTTTGAGAGATCCAAACCAAAACTGTAAAAAACACTTTGTTTATTTTTTTGAGAGAACAGGCAAAGAACAATATTTTTTTCTGGTTTGAGCCAAGAAAAAATGTTAAGATTGCAGTATTAACCTCTTAGACAGGAAGTCTCATTCACAGATTTTTATATTTCATTTTTCTGTACAGAAACTCTCTCCCTGTGTTAGTTGTCCTAAGCCCCCTTGCAGTTGCCTGGAGATTAGTGGGAGCAACTCTGTAGGAACCCATTCCTAAATGTGCCAAGGTGCCACTGGCATTTTGAGGAAGACACTGATGTGCCATCATCACTTGTCATCTCCAAGGAATTGTCACCTGGGGGGCAGGTGAGGAATGTTCCATTGGCTGAAGGTGCCCTGTGTCTGCTTCTGGACTGGCCCTTCTTTTAGTCCAACACCAAAACATCGTAACAGACATTTAGGAGGGACTCAGGGCAGGGTGTGAGAGGTCAGAGTGGAATGTCTTCTAACCACTGAGCTGTAGGCTCATGGCCATGGCCCAGAGCATGTTTAAAAGTTGGATTCTTGTTTTGATTGGCAAGGGAGTTCTCTTGAAAATGGATTTCCTTTTATTTTCTCTTCCTCCCATATCCATCAACACAAGTTATATTTTCTTCCTTCTTTCTTGGCTTTCCTCACCACAGACACTGTTAGTCAGCTTATTCATTTGGAATCTGGCATTTCCTAACTGCTCTGATTAGAGTTAATTACTAATTATTTGTATTACTATAACCCTGATGTTATATGCACCATGGGATTATAATTTAATTATGGAATAATATCAATCAGATGCATAAATTAAAATGTTCACGTATTAATATGGACCAATTTTCTACTTTCAGCTGTATGATCTGCCAGTCTTGGAGGAGGAAAAAAGCTCTTTCTCCATCTTTTTCTCTCTAGCAGGAAAATGTAGAATTCTTCAAAATCAGGCAGAGGGGCTCACAGTTGAATAAATGTGACTCACAGTCCCCAGGTGTGTAAGAAGAATTCTTTCTGGATGGATTTTTAACAAGAAAAGCTGTTACTGAACACCATTTTGAGCTCTACAGCTCTCCCCATGAGGATAATTCTGGGCAGGATTATGTGTAGGATTTACTCCCACTTTCCAACCCTGCATAGATAGCTGGCACAAAGCTGCCCCTCGCCTCAGTGATATTTGGGGCAGACGTGGGCCTGAGTGCTGGGTCAGGGGTGAGATGAATGTAAAGAGATGTTTCTCCTGGCAAAACACCCTGCAGAAACTCAGAGCAGGTGCTCCCAGGCTCTCTTGGCTTACAGGCTATTCCCGCTGCTCTTGACTTGGGAAAAGCCAAATGTGCATCCAATAGTTTGTCTGCCTCAACCCTACCACCAGTCTACCAGGAGTTACCTTATGTGACCTTCTGCCATGCAGTCAAAGTGAAGCTGTGGCCACACAGCACCCTGAAAATACCTAAAAACAATCACCCTACAAATCATGCACACGCCTTCCAACCAAAACTGGCCAGAGGCGGAAGTCTTCTTCCAGTGTTCCTCACATCTGATTCGCAAGCTTGCGCCTTTGGTGCTCACACAGAAGATGTCTTTTTGCAAAAGTTTTTAATTATCAGACTCCAGGTGGGCATTGCTCTTTATAAGATCTATATCTTCCCTGGAAATCCTTTTTCTTTTAGGTCCCAGACTCAAGTTCTCCCAAGGTTTAGGTATCCTTTCCCATCATAACCCAGGTGTGGGGCAAGTGGGCTGAGCAGCCATCACCCACAGGTGAATGGGACAGTTCAGTGCTTCCCCTTCTAACCATAGTTTTTTGGACAAAGCAACAACTACAGCATATTTCCAGCTTCTCCTGGGAGTGGAACAGCCTTTGCCACACTCTGGCCCATCTGCACCCAGTCTGCTAAGAAATGGTGAAACTCACCTTTTCTAAAGGACTTCCAGCAAATGCTGAGGGACTTATCAACTCTGCATAATCCTATGGATGCCAATTTACTGTTATTGTACACTTTCTATTGATGAAAGCAGCAGTGGAACAATACCAGGTAATGAATACATTGGAGGGAGCAGAAGATACATCTTTGATGTGTAACCAGATCCTGATTTGACTTCAATTTCTCTGCTTAATCATAGGTGTGCTGTATGCATTCACCACATACAATAGAACTAAACCCAGGAACTGTTTGCATCACTTGTTACCTCTGGAGAATTAAAAAACTGAGTGAAAGGAAATTTACTTCTGTTGGTGGAACATCAGCTGAATGCTTATGAATTTCAAAGGCTCAGCTACAGGCAAGAACTGAAATACCAACATCTCCTGCTTCTCTCTATACCTTACTCCTTTCTTCAGAATAATTTTTTTTCTTTCTTCCTCTGTACATTTGATTTTCTCCACTGTTGTTGATGTGGCATCAACAAAAAAGCCTTGAACAGAACCAGCATAAGAAAGCTTTGATACACCAGCACGGAGCTTGGATAGCCAAACGCTCAAACCACGACACCAGGATACCAGTGCCTGGTGAGAAAAAGTTTGAACCATGATACCTTTTGTCCTTTGGTTTTCACTTTTTGTGTTTGTTTGGGTTTGGGGGTTTTTCTGGTTTTAATGAGATTTTAATCCTTTGGGGAAAAAAATTGTCACTCTGTTATGAAAACAGAATATTCTATGAGCCATTTCCACTTAGCTGAAAAGGCATTTACACTGAGAAGTGTCTGTCCTGCTCATCCAGAGAGCTGGTGGCTTAGGTTTCTCCTGCTGTCCTTGGGTTCCATGAGCCGCTCAACCACAGCAGAACAGAAAAGGATCCTTTGCCATTGGCTCTCACTGACCTTCGGGCAGAGAACAAGCAGGCTGTGTTTGCTGAACCTTCCCTCCTGTGACAAATAAGTGGGGATGAGCTGCTTTCTGTGAGCAACACGTGCCAGTCTGATAGAAACAAGAACATCAATTCGCCTGTGGGCTTGGATCTCCTCAGCCATCAGGTCTGTGTAGAAAACTGCAGGGAGCTTTTGAGCATTCTTTTATACTGCAATTTCCAAAATTAAAATATTTCACACTTGCAGACAACTTTGAAATATTTATTTCCATTCACTTGTGCTAACTGTTTTTACTCTTTAAGACAGCAGCTAGTCATCCCAATATTGTTTTGTAAAATCCATTCACAGGAGCCAATCTTTTTATCTCCTAGGACACATAAGTTGTATTGGAATAAAAGGCTACAGAGAAATTAACTTATTTTCTTGAAATAGTCACACTTTCTGTGTATCTGTGTACATATATATGTATGTATTTTTAGCAAATAAAGCAATAAGTATAATTTAAAATTTCAGCTAACAGAATTATATGGTTTTATAGAGAAACAGAGTTTTACAGCTCCTGCTAATTAGTTCATGACTCTGATGGAGCAGCTGAAAAGCTAGACCAAAAAAAGTTGCGTTTAATTTTCTAACTTCATTTCAAACTACAAATTGTTAGCTTTAAATTTTATGTTTAAATGCTAAAGGAATATTAAGGACTCATGTTTTCCAAAATCTGTGGCTGAAAAAGTTACCAAGAAAAGGAGACTGAGTTTCATCTTTATTTGGTCCTGCTTTGGTCCTTAAAGGTAAAGAAAAGAAAAAAAAAGACCCAGGGAAATGAAGCTGTTGTGGATAAAACTTGAAGTGAGCATGAATAGACAGCAGACGCCAAATAAAATGAGCAGAGAATGACAAAGGAATGGTGAAGTTACCTTCTATAGACCATTTAAATTTTTTAAAAAGAGAACTTTTTCATCCCTGTCTATTTCTTCTCACACCACACACAATTACATCTGTCACAATTCCTGTGATGAAGAACAACCAGCTCTGAATGCTGAGGGGATTTACTGTTGCAGTTCCCTTCCCAGCAGTTTTTTTTTTAGCACTGAGAGTCATAAGAAGTCCTTCAAGAGCCTACTCGGATGAGGCGCTCAGTTGGACCGCAAACCTTCCTGCAGACACTTCCAGAAGTTTGTAATGACCCCTTTGACACTTAGACATACTGAAGTTCTACTCTTCATTCAGAGAAACTTGGAAAATGCAGACTCCAGAGCCACTCAGACTGTGCTGTGAAACCTTCCATCGTTTTCCTTCCTCTGCTTTACTACTCCCATGCAACACATACACAAACGTTCCATGAAAATTTCCAGTCAAACTCATTCCACTGTAAAAAAAAAACACAATAAAATATTCTATGAATGTCGTCATGTTCTCCAACCTTCCTTTGACTTTGAGGCCACCTGTAGGAGGCAGAGCCTCTGCATCTACCACATTCCCACCTCTGTGGATCCACCTCTGTTGGATCTCAGCACTCAGGTCTGACCCAGCCCACCTGATCAAGCTACATGCGAACTTGAACAGCAAAAACATTTGAGCCCTGCATGAGCAGCAGCCCTGCTGCAAGACATTCCCCTCTAATGGCCCCTTTGCTCTTAGCCTTTCTCCCTTCTTAGGCTGTGGAAATTCTGGTAGCTCACCAGCAAAGAGAAAGGGTTAAAACACACAAGACCATTCTGTTAATTAAGCTGGGTAAAAACTGACTTCCCTTTGGAAAAAACAAACAAACAAACAAACAGAAGTGACACAGATTATGAAGTTGTATTTAAAGCCTTGGTTTTCATCAAAGTGAGCACCTTCATCTGATTTTTCTGGCTTGCCCAGTCCAGGAGACTTGAGGGCAGCTATAAACTCTTTCTCATTAAGAGATGAAGAGAAAGAACATTTCCTGGTCTGCTTCCTGATTCCTAGTGTCTTGGTTAGAGGTGTCCTGTGGGTCATCATCAGGATGGCTCATTCTTGCACCTGGAGGATGCTGTCCTTCAAGACCCACCACCTTTACCTAAACCACTTTGACCTTCAAACTGCTTCCCATGGGATCCCCTGCTTCCCTGCTCTGAAGCGCAGCTGGGACTCTGGCTTCCGAGAAATTCCTGCTTCTGTCTTCCCAGACCAGTAGAGCCCAGCACAGCATAGTACGGTACAGGCCAGCAACAATTTGACAAAACTGTAAAACCACAAGCAGAGTGAAAGGGATAAATAACATCAATCCAGGACAATGCTGTAGAAATCTCCCTACAGGATCCAGTTTTTGAGGAATTAAAGGGAATATAAGGCAAATCAATCAGTTTTCATGGAAAATAAGCCTTGTCAAACAAACCTGATTTCACTCTGTGATGAGATTACAAATTTTGTTGATAAAGGGAACTGTCCAGATGTAATAGGTTTAGATTGTCAGAGCACTTTTGACTTATTATGAAATGATATTTGGGTTTAAAATGTTGTACTATGTAGCATCAATAAAGTTTGAAATAAACAGGTTAAGAACAGCCTACCTGACAAATATCAAGAAGAAATCAGTAAGGGGAAACCAACACAGCCCTGGTGAGGTGGCATAAAGAGCAAGACTATTCCCAGAACTCTTTTGCTGCTTTCAGCTTTGCTCTGGGAGTTGATGCAAATAAAATTGGCAAATGAAGCAAAATCCAGCAGCTCAGCAAAGACTAATAAGATGATGCTGTGATACCAAGATATCTGGGTCACTGAGGATGGGGGATCAGAACTGGCTTGAATATACATAGTTATGTGTCTAGAAAGGAGAAACTTCTAGGACAGAGACTGCAACCCAAAATGGGAAGTGCAATGGCTGTAGGGCTGAATGTGGCCTCACAGAACAAGGATTGGCAGAAAGACAAAAATCTTTGTCTACCAATTGATGGCATGTGGCTGAGTTTTCATGCTGTGATGGTCAGTTCTGGCTCAATACAGTCTTCTGGCACCTGGAGATCAAGAAATGGAAATGTCAAAGACAGAGGAAAAATGCTACATAAGTTACCCAGACCAGACCCAGCCTCTCATACACAGGTCCTTCCTGCAGGTAGGGGAGATTGGAAAGGATAATCAAGCCTTAGCAGTGCACTCTGACACACAAACAGGCCTGGGAATAATGGGCTGTGTTACTTCTAATTTATAGCTTCCTAGCCACTGTTATTTGCAATTTTTCCCAAATGAGACATTTACATGTTAATAGTCTGCTACCAGTTGCAAGATGGGCAGTATATGTCCTGAAAAATAACACCCAGCTCCTTTGGGGAACATTAAAAAACAGCGTTGCAATCTCACTTTTAGAAACCTAACCAACCAAAAATGGCAGGTTTTCTTTCTGTTGTTTTGTTTGTTTTTGTTTGTTTGTTTGTTTGTTTTTTAGGAAAGCAGGAAGAAGTTACCAAAAGTGTCTTTTAACTGTGTGGAGCTTGCCAAGTTGAGTTCAGCAGTGCTATCTTGAGACATCTAGACAGCATTATGTTGAAGATTTTGTAGTTTTTATTATTCTTTTTCATTCTTTTTTTTTTTTTTTTTTTTTTTTAACGGGAAAGAGAGGCAAAAAAGGAAAAAAAGAAGAAATACAGTAAGTAAAGAGAATGCAAATAGCAACCTTCACTAAGGGAGCTGGATCTCCATGATAAAAAGTGCAGGCATGAGCTTTCTGGAGGATACAAGACAGCTCATTGCATACAAGACCTAGAATCTATGTCATTCCTCTGGGCCAGCTGGTCCCCCGAGGACGTGCAGGTCACCATGGCAATAACACTGCAGTTCTTTGTTCATCAACAAATGCAACACAGGTGCTGCAAACAGACCTGAGTGAGCTCTCCAGCAGCACGAGCAACTACTGCTCCCAACTGCCTCCAACTTCTAAAATGACTTGGAGCAGCCCAGAGGAGGCTGGAATAAAACCAGCACACATTAAAGAAAAAGTAGGCACCATATAGGCAAGTAGCTTCTTCTTCAAATATTTGAGAATTAACCTTCTTGGCATAGAGCTGGACAAGGGAAGTGGTGAAACAACAGAAGGAATTTAGTACTGGGAGGACCATGCCTAGTTTAGGTCATCTCATTTGACATCATAACCAGGGTTAAGGGAGATTTTTTGTTTAGCCTTTTCTCATGAGCTGCCTGTTTGGCATCAAGCTGTTCCTATCAAGCTTTATCTAATTTCCCCTCCAGCATCCACACTGCAGTCAACATTACTTTATGCAGGCTGTGTTTTCCAGCAGACACCGAAGAGTTTCTGTCTCAGGGAAGGCTAAATTGCAGTGGGATGTGCAGAAACAAACAGGTTCCTTGCCCCATAGTCAGTATCAGGCATCACCTCTTCATTACAATCACTTCTGTTGAACCACCACATAACCACGGAGGGCATGTGTATGAAAGCTCTTTCCATTTTGTAGGAGATAAAGAGGTTTTATTAAAAAATGATGAAAGGGCCCTAAAGGTCTTATACCAGTAACATGTCTCACAGACTGGCATGCAACTGGGTATTCTTTTATCTTCCTAAGGATAGCAAAACCTGTCCTTAAACCAAGGACTGGAAGATTCAGGAGGACAATTTCATCAGGACTGGGAAGGTAACAGGGCTGTTCATCAGGTGGGTGGGATATACCAGAAAATTATTCCTAAATCATATGGTGGGGTGTTGGGGGTTGAATTTTCCCTTTTTCTTTCTGTGGAATTTTTCCCATCGTTATGCTAAGTATTTGGGTCTACACCCATAAGCTCAGTTAACAGTTTTCTCTCGAAGTGGGGGGAGGAGAGGGGCAACACCGGAAAAGAAGAGCTGAGGTAAGGGGCTTGTGCTTTGCCGCTCCCTCGCTCGTGCACCGCTCGCTCGTCCACTGGGGGGGAGGACGGTCGACACTCTCGCGGCTCTGCCACGCCGCCGTGGGAGATGCCTTCCCTGACTCTGGCATCCCAAAACCTCCCTGCTCAGACACTCTCCCGCATCTCCTACCGACTTCAACACGTCCTTTTGGAGCATCAGGACTNCTGTTTACGGGGCTTCCTGCTCTGTTGCTGTTGATCTTGCCATTATTGTTGTGTTTCTGTTTCTCTCTCTCTATATATATATATATATCAGTAAAGGACTGTTATTCCTACCCCCATATCTCTGCCTGAGAGCTCTTTAATTTCGAAAATCATAGTAAAGTGAAGGGAAGAAGGGAAAGGGAGGGGGTTATACTCTCCTTTCAAAAAGGAGACTCTTGTCCCTTTTAGCAGATACCTGTCTTTCAAACCAAGACATGGGGAAAAGCTGTCCAGGATGCTTTTCCTGTATATGGGGTAGCAGGGTTGAAATGGCAACTGGATAGTGGGATTTCACAAGCTAAACTTGCATGCTTTTAATCTGAAGCATCCCTGGACTGAAAGCTTATTTTTCTTTTCACACACTTGCCGTGAGAACAAACAGCTGCCCTACAGCCAACCCCTTGCAGTTCTAAAACACATGGCACACATCTAGAATGTACTGCGCACAACACTAAAGTTAGGTGTTGTCCTCTGCTTTCAAAACACTGATTAAAAATTCATCACAATGTTTACAGTAGAAATTTTGAACATAATTATAACCGTAACCTGGGTCTCTTCTTGTTTTAATAATTTATTTCTCAGTTTAAATACCTAAAAGATTTGTTATACTTAAAAGGCAGCAATGGTAGACTCTCATACAGGCTGGGATCATTTTTTCAGCTTTCAAAAAAGAAAAATCAAACCTGAAAACATGATAAATACCTCTGAATTCCAATAGCATTTTAATGTACACTTCTCTTGCAAGTAGATTGTGTTCATGGAACATGAAAAAAAGCACACATCAAAAAATGCACACTTCACTTATAGAGATTGAGCTTGATGACTCGTGAAAAGACCCCTCAAATCTTCCAGGGGTGTTTGTCAGTCTGCTGGCCTGCGAGTCAGCTTAAAGTTTCAGTTTGAAATTGGTTTGTAGGATTCTCATAGAAACCAAAGAAAGTAGAGTGCTAATTAAGTGTTTTTATCCCTCTGCACATCAGGTACAACTCAAAGCAGCTGCACTGCATTGTTTTCCCTGCAATGGCCCACTTACACCTCCTGAAGGCTCCAGGTTGAACCAGGCTGGAAAATATATTTCTGCCTTTTGTGTTCTTAGCTGGCTGAGGGGGCAGGGGCTGTGCAAAACTGTGGAGTGCATAAAACTGATGCTCACCTGCAAGCACAAAGAGCTGCAATTGCTCCTAGGCCACCGCAGACAGATTTCCCCTGCCAGAAAAAAGCAGGATCCCCATAGGTCAGAACTGTTATTAATAATGTGGAGAAGTCTCATTGCTCACCGTAAGTGCTCATTTGACCGTGATAAAGACAGTGATGAGAGGAAGCACAGAGACTTCTCAGCTCAGTGTGAATGCTGCATCTTAAATCACAGAACAAATTAAATTCTAAGAGGAAAATGCTATAAGGCATTTGGCCAGGGTGCCTGAGCTGGAGACTTATTTGGAGTTTCTTTCTTTCAACAGCAAGTTTTCCGAGTGAAGCTAAAGCAAATATTCACTGGAGAATCTAATTTGTAATAGACATTGAATGCTAAAAAAAATGGAAGGCAGAGGAGATCAGACATGCTAGAAAGAGATAGCCTCACCCACGTTTAAATTATTGACCCACAGACTTCTAAATAAGCTCTCAAGAAAAATGTATAACAGTTCAAAGTAAGAAATTTGGACATGGAGGATGAGTTCCCCCTTGTAATATTCTATCCCCAGCCAACACACTGCATTAGTGTACAGGAACTGAAGATTAAATCCTTCAAAACTGTTATCTCTCTATTAAAACTCAAGATAAGCCCAGATGAATTTGAATTTTACCATCAAAACAAAATTGAGTCAAAATGCCATTTAAAAAAGGCATAAATTACTCTCCACAAACAGGACTGCCATCTCATGACCAAATCTGTACTTCCCAGGCTTTTCTTTTTTGAAGTCCCTTGCTTTGAATTCCACTAATTCCAAGACAACAATTTTCTGTTCTTCTAGGTAAGTACCTAAATTCCATTGGGAACATGAAATATGAAAACTTTGACCTGGAGGATTAAAAAAAAGAAAGAAAGAAAAAAATTAGAAATGCAAACGTTCATGTATGGAAACTGTTTAAGCTAGGGGAAATGTGGTCCTCCTGCTGAATGGGATGGGGGACCTGGCGACACAGGGCACGGAAAAAAAGTGAGGTGTTGAATGAATCCCTTCTTAACTTCAGCCTTTATTAGTAAAATTGTTTCAAAAATGTCAGACCCTGGAGACCAACAGGCAAGTCTGGAGCAAGGTGGAAGAGGATCAGGTCAGAAAATGCCAGAACAAACTGGACACACATAACACCACGTGCCCTGATGAGATGTATTTGATAGTGCAAGGAGAGCTGGCTGATATATCCCAACCTACATCCCAAAGGTTCCCTCTGTTCCAGTGTTTGAGACAGCTTTGGTTCAGGGCACAGAGCACTGAGCACCTTGGCAGTTTTATCAGCTGGCAGCAAGGCCCTGCTATATATTTTATTTTGTTTGTTTGTTAAATTGATCCTTATTGGTTTTCTTTGGCACTTGGACAAAAAGAAGTTAAAACTCTAAAAATGTCGATGAGGTTGCTTAAGTGAATTCAGCAAATACAAGTGCCAGTCTCAGAATGAAAACATACAAGCATGTTAAAATAGCAACACTGCCTCAGACGACTCATATTCATTGAATTTTAGAACAATTTAGATTGGAATGGAACTCCAGAGGTCAGTTAGCCCATCCATCTGCCTAAAACATGTCTAATCAGATCAAGGGATGCTTGTCAACTCCTCATGCACTACAGTCTATGTTTTCTAAAGCCTTTTCCAACCCTCTCAGTGCATTACCAAGGAGAAGACAGTTACGACTCCTACTATTTACAAGAGGGAACTGGAAGAAACAGTTTGTCTGATCAGAGCTGTAAATGAAACACAAACTCCCCCCATGGGTTTTTGAATCATTTTAATGACAGGTTTTTCTGGATCAGCCTTCCAGAATGAACAGAAGATGGAGCTCAGCATGGAGTGGATACAGTGGCACTGGAGATGCTCTCCAGCCCTACATCCACTTGCTCACCATCAGACCACCACATAGCCCCCAGCACAAGGCCAAACACTCTTAGTGACTAGGGAAGACAATTTCTGAAAGGAAGCCCAGACATAAGACCTTTATCTGATCAGAGCATCTCTCTTAGATGTTATTCTCCCCTAAGTGGGATCTCAGGGCGTAAAGGAATGAAGAGCAACTAGGACTGGGATCACATGCAGCAATTCAATATCCATCTGCCCCAGAAGAACCCAGGGCCATTATCCTGTGTTGTCAAAGCTGTTAATGAGATAGTTTGCTTCATTGGTAACATGCCAGCCTGCCTCAAAACAGATAACAAAATGAATGGATCAGGACAGGGAAATAATGACCCAGACGTCTAACAAACAGTGTCTTGCAAACCATGACAAAAAGAAGATAGAGAAGAGCAAAGAACTCATAAAGAATATTTCTGATTCACAGAACTCAGCAAAAAAATTTGGCCACCCTCATTTGAATTTTTGACTACAGAAGAAAAGAAATACATTCAAATTTTTTAAAAAAAGTTTTAAAAAAGTCCTGTTCTTGGCCATGACATAGGGACCATCAGATAGGAACAAAGCAATGCTTTTGGACTGCATCTATGTTTCAAGATAGAGAAGAAAGAAGGGTTCTGAAAAGAGAGAAAAATCCTTCCAAGTTCTGGAGCAGATGGAATTTCTTCCTGAAAGGTGGTTGTAGTCAGGTGGGGGTTGGTTTCTTTCTTCAGGCAGCAACTGACAGAACGAGAGGACACAGTCTTAAGCTGTGCCAAGGGAAATATAGGTTGGATATTAGGAAAAAGTTTTATACAGAAAGGGTGATAAAGTAAATGGTTTGTCCGGGGAGGTGGTGGAGTCACCATCTCTGGATGTATTTTAAAAAAGACTGGATGTGGCACTCGGCACCACGGTCTAGTTGAGGTGTTAGGGTATGGGTTGGACTTGATGATCTTGAAGGTCTCTTCCAACCTAGTGATTCTGTGATTCTGTGAATACAAATCAATCACTCAGGAACTTCCCTCAGGACACAGCAGAATCACTGTCACTGTAAGACTACAGTTAGCCAGGTAAAGGATCCATCCTAAGTCAGGAGCTGAGGGCTAGATACAGAAATCACTGGGTAAAGTTTCAAGGCTTGAATTTATTATACAAGGGGATGATATAGAGCTATAATGAGCTTATCCAGCTTTAAGATCTATGAATGATGGAGTCCTGCTTTTGTTTTGGCAGCAGACAATGTCTTGGATGCAAGTCCTCAGAACTCCACTGCATACACTATATCTGAGCTAAGTAAGTGGGAATACCAGCTGAGGATACTGCTTATGGGATGGAAATTTACAGAAATGAAACTAATTAGCAGCTTCCCAAGCTCAGCAGTATTCATCTGACTCTGCTGCACTGAGTATGCCGAGAACACTCTGGCTATAATTATGCAGCCCTGTTCATTGTTCCACTGCTCAGACCAAGGTTTATAGAGTGACAGGAAATTTTTGGTTGTTAACCTTGGCTATTAGTTACTGCTTTTACTTCATCTTATCCTAGTCACAACTGATGTTTATGTTTCCTACATGCTTTATGAGGGGCAGTTTACAGTTCTTTACAGTTTTACATCTTTACAGTTGCTTTTTAGGGGCTGTTTCTATCTGGCAACATTGCAAGAGAGCCATTGTCCTTCTTGCTTGTTAGGATTCTTCATCTCAAAGATAGATTCAGAGCTGCAAGCTGGGAAGGTCAGTTCAGATTCTCCATTCCTCACACCAGCCTTGCTGGGCAAACCAAGGCTGTTCAGTTTCTTCCACATATTCCAGTGTTACTGACACTTCCCTTGGATCTAACACAGGCATCTTTTTCCTCTCATCCAGAAGTTTTACAAGGTGATCTTCAATGCATCCAGAACTGCTTCATCATTGCTTTGTAAAAGGACACTTATCTTTTATTATCATGTGCTGATTGTATTGCAAACAGGCATTACCCTCACATTATCAGCTGCCTCTGATCTATCACCAGATTTATTATAGATCCATAATGGGGTCAGATTTATGCTTTTATTTACTTTTATGTTTTAAAGAGACCAGCACGGGTTACATTTATCTTCTTTCCTGATATTTAACTGAAAGGCACGTCTTTGCTGCTTTCTAAGCAGAATTCTCTTTCAAACAATCAAAATCTCCATTTCCATACAGAGAGAAACTGACACTTTCAAACAAAATTTTGACTCACTCACTACGGTATATGCCACAGAAATGTTGCTTTTCTACACTGAGCAAGTACTTTTGCCAAGAGGAAAAAGAGGAAAAGGAGTCAAATAAGGAAATCTCCCAGTTACTACCATCCTACAGCCTTCTTAATTAACCAGACTCTTAATAACATTAATACCTCTAAATCAGCAGCTATATTTTCCACACAGAAATCCTTATACCTCTAAACGTGACAAGTGAAACCTGGCATTGATCCAGATGGGATTTTCACAGCACATGTTAATTTATCATCTCATGTAGTTCCTGGACATGAAGTGCCTACTCTGCTCTCCATGGATAAGCTGTGAAGATCTCCTGTTATAAGCTAGGAATGAAAACGGAAGCACAAAGCAGCAGAGACACGAGCCCCTTCCTGGATGAAGCAGAGCTCAGGAAAAGAATATCTGAGTATTGCATCCAAGAACTCTGTGCAATATCAGGTCAGGTATAGGCAGCAAAGTTATCCATCTCACTGGCCTAAGTAACATAGGCTATTGCTAATAGACTCCTTTTCATTAAAATATTGGAAATTTGTCCACATTGCACTTCCTAAATGGAGAATGTCTTGATTTAAGCTTTTCTCTGGCTACAAACACTTCAGCATATATTTTCAGATGGTTTTCTCCTTATTTCCCTAGAGACTTCTCACTTGAGAAATATTAAATGCCTTCTTATTCTGCTTCCTCTATCATCTGAATATTTTTTATATTACCATGGTTTCAAACTGGGAGGATAGAATTAGAGTAGATATAAGAAAGTTTTACACAATGATGGCCGTGAAACTTTGGAACATTGGTGAAGTGTAAATGCCCAGAGATCACTGGAAATATTCATGGTCATGTTGAACAGGGCTCTGAGTTACCTGGTCTAGTTGGAGATGTCCTTGCTCATTGCCAAGTAGTTGGACTGATGACATTTAAAAGGTTCAATCTACCTCAAACTGGTCTACAATTCTGTGATCCAACATTTCTCCCATTTGCTAGATGGGTTCAAAGTCAAAAGGAGTCAAAGGCTCACAGCCTGCTAGAGAATGGAGCACATTTGTGCTTTTTGAGAACAGGGCAGCAGCACTGGGCCTGTAATTTAGCCCAGGATCCTGCTTGGCCTGGGTGCTGTACACACTGCCTACTTGCATGTTATGGTCTGTTGGGGGTTGAATTTTCCCTTTTCTTTCTGTGGAATTTTTCCCATTGTTGTGCTGAGTATTTGGGTCTACACCCATGAGCTCAGTTAACAGTTTTCTCTCGAGGGGGGG
>VZTT01057778.1:0-13859 GCA_013400855.1 Buphagus erythrorhynchus | reverse complement strand
GAAAAAAAAAAAAAAAAAATGATCAAGAAGAGCAGGAGGAGCTGCAGAGGACAGCACCCTGCACCCTGCACTCCTGAGACCAGTCCTGTGAGGAACCCTCATCTCTAAATGTCTCAGAAACTCCAGGAACTACCAATAGGGAAGAGAACGGTACAAAATCCAAAGCACTGCAGGATTATTAATGAGGCACAGCTGATGGGCTGATGGGACAGAGCAGGAGAGCCCATCAGGCCAAAGTGATGCACTGCTGGGCTTCCGAGAGGACTGGAAGTGTATCTGCCCCACCTGCTGGGACCCAGTTCTGGAAAAGGGTGAAGGACTTGCATCTTCTCCTCCCTTTCCTACCTGCAAAATCTTGTCCTGGGTAAGGGCTGATTAAACACTGCAAACTGCATTATTTAAGACACTGTTGCTGTGATACAAAGCAAACTTCTTTCAGAGCCAATACCTGTGAAAAACAAGCATCCAGAAATACTTAGAGCTCTTGGAGAAGGAACTTAAATTGGTCAGGATGTGCCTCTGAAAAACAAAAATTCTATGACAAAGTCCATTTTTAAAAGCAACCCCGTGAAGAACTATGTTTTTCTTCACACGACCAGCTTGATTGACCTAAAACACACTGAATTATGTTTTGTTGTTGGTAAAGAAAACTAATTCAGCAAAGGCCCTTTGCTCATTATCTTTGTTTTNATATATAAATATATATATAAAATTCGTTGTTTACAATGTCTGCTTCAGACCGTACTGTGCCAGTACTTTGTGAAAAAAAAGACATAATAATTTTTTATGTACCAGATGCTTCAAGGTGAACCAACTAAAGAATCTGCAAAGATTGGTGCAGGATTTATGATCCAAAATCCTTGTGGCCATTGCCAGGTCTGAAGGACAAATTCTTCCTTGATGTTAGGACAAGTCTATTTAGTCCTGTGTGACCAGCTCTCCTTTCCTTCACCACAAGTTAAGAAAACATACTAGACTATTTAAATCATAAGTTTTCTTTGGGTAGTGACTGTCTCATCTTGAGTATGCACAACATTTATGACCCAGCTGCTAATTGCTAGTCTTGATTTGGGTCCAATAGGGAAGGTTCGGGGAAAAAAGGGATATTACAGACACAGTCACAATAAATCAGCTAGGCCAGACTCTGAGAAGGGCCTGTAGCTCTCTCTGCATGGGTAATCTTTCTAACCAGAGCTTTCTCCCCTGTCTCTTCTCTCTTTAATAGTTTTATTTTTTGGAGCTACAAGATTTTTGTTTTCCCTGCTGAGTGCTGGGTTAACAAATGCAGGAAGCATGTATTACAGTATTCTTTGGAGGCCACCTACAGCACTGAGATGAACAATGGGCCCTGAACCATGACTAATTTGTAGCCCAGAAATATGGTATATTTTTGAAATGTAAAACTGTTACTCAGACTTAATAGTTTATTTGAACTAAAACCATATTATTATCCCGTCATTATTTTACCTGGTATATTTTAGACAACTTATCTCAGGGTTGCCATAGCTACCTGCTGAGTGCCTTTGACTGGAGTGTTTGCAGTAATCAAAATTAAAGGCTTCTTATAAAAAGAATATGCTCTGACTAAAGAGGAACTTGGGTAAAATTGCCCATAATTGTATTCTTTTGCTCAGTGCTGCTGCTGTTGGGTGAGGTTGTGCGGTGGTTTGAAGTGCAACTGGAAAATGAAACCCACTCAAGCTGCTCCCTTTTCCCTGCCTCTTTCCTCTAATGGGGGAACACTAGAAGATTGAGAGTTGAAATAACAATTTACTGAAAATGGCAATATCCACAACAATATTAATAACAAAGAGTGTACAAAAGAGAGAAAGGGTTTTACCCACAGAAGGGTACTCACCACTGAACAAACAAAACCAAAACCACTTCAGTGTTAACTACAATCCTTAGTCTCTCCCATAAAAATCACATGAAAATAAAAGTTTGGACAGGACTCTGGAAGTCTGTGGTCCAACCTGCAGCTCAATCTGGGTGCAGCCAGGATTAGGACCTTGTCCCTACAGATGTTGGAGAACATCTGTTCTGTTGGAGAACATCTATCCAAGGACAGAGGGACTGTAAAGAAACCAGTGCCTGGCCCTTCTCAGTGGCGTCCAGTGTAAGGACAAGAGGCAGTTGTCACAAACTGAAACACAGGAAATTGTGTTTGAACACAGCAAGCACTTAGGAGTGTCCAAGCCCTGGCAGAGGTTGTGGAGTCTCCAGCCTTGGCATCTGTGCAACCAGGTCTAAGTGGCCCTACGTGAGCACGGAGCTTACATGGCTCCAGTGGTCCCATCTAACCCCAACCACTGTGAAATTCACCATCAAGGATGCAATCCCACAAACCCTTGAAAGGCAGACAGGACAGACCCAGTGAGACCTTCAGTTTAAAGGACAAATGCAATCAAAGGCAGGGGGAGTCCCCACTGAACTTCTTATCAGCACCTACTCCAACAGCTCTCTCCAAAACTGAGTGCTTCCATCATGCCTAAGCTGGCCTAAGCCATGATGCCAAACCATCAGGAAGTGCAGGATGTATTCAAGCTCTTCCACTGCACCTCTGGGTTACACTAGGTAGTGGTTCTTCCCTGTTCCTCTATTCTCCCATTAGGTAGCAGACCAGACATATCCCTGACCTCTGATAGATGGCAAGCACTTGTAGGGACAGGGACCAGCTGCCCCAAGTGCCCCAAATCAGTGACACGTTAAGTAGCTCAGCTCTCCACAGCAGTGTTTCAGGATACCTCAGCATGTATCTAAATACTCACTTTACTTTTGGAAAGAAGTGAGAGCAAGTAAATTAATATTTTTGGAAAGAAACCATTTTTAATTAAAGCTAGCATGCCCGACTGGAACCATCCAAATGACCTGCAAGCAGTTAGACAATTAAAATTAAGATCACTAAAAGTACATACTAAACAGCCATCCTGATGAAGTATTTATGTACAGAAGAGCTGGATAGTGCAATTAAAACAGTCTGCACAAACACAGCTCTGTTGGGTTAGGGACACACTTTTTGAAACAAATCAACAAGGCAATGGATTGCACTCAGGAGACAGACTCCTTTTCCACTGTGGCTAAAAGCAGCTCTAGGATCAAGTGGATCTGAATATTATCAACTTTTCCGCCCACTCTACACCACTTGTTGACAAGCATCCCTGTATAGGGCTCACCTTAGAAAGTTGTGGCCTCTGCAGGCTCCAGAAACCTACTCTAATCCAGAGCAGGAGGAGTGAAAACTTTCCTTTATTTTACCAGATAAAACATCCCTGTGATCCAGTAACAGCAGCCAGCTGGCAATGTAGGCACGCAGGGAAAAGTGAGTGGAGAGCTTGCAATACTCAACAGGTCCCTTGGCAGGGAACTGGAACCAGGACTACACAGCCTACCCCTGCCTCTTTCTGGAAGGTGTGTAGAAAGGAGCCATTTGTCCTTTACCTCCATTCATTCAGCTTTCTGGAAATGAGAAACAAGCAAACAATCAAAAAATACAAACCCAAACCACTGCAGATTGTGCTGTTATGGGGCCTGACACATTAATAAAGCAGGAAAACAATTTCTGCTCTAAAAATATGGAGTTGATTTGCCTCTCATCCACATAAATAACCCATGTACCTAAAGCAAACCAGATCCAAAAAGTCACTCCCCCTGTGCAGAGTTTAGCACTCTGAGCCACCTCTCCAGAACTGCAATCCCCTGGTGTTCTGGTCTCCAGACTATCTGAATTTCCACTCTCCTCAGGCTTCTTAGATTACTTGTTCTACAATTAATCTGAAGTGAATTACTCCTTGAAATGAACTTTTTTTTTTTTGGGGAAAGTTAAATGTCAGCCTTTCCTAGTGCCCACTTCAGCATGGATTTCAGGAGGAATTGTTGGCTCCCAGTGTCGATGTAAAAAACTAATAATGCTCTTTAGGTTATCCACTGCCACATTTGAGGGATTGTCCCAGTGAGAAAACCCTGGCACGTTGCCCAGGTGTTGTAGAGATCCAAGGTACATTCTGATCCTAATAGATAGCTGGACAAAAGCCACCCCCCAGCTCCTATGCAAGCAACAAACCAAGTGTAAAACCCAAGGCAGTGGCCTCACACTCTCCTTGAGCTGGGTGACCAATGCACAAGACTTAACACTGCACACTCACAGCTTTACTAAGGGGACCCACAGACCTGTTTCATTATTTTGCAGCTTTTTTGCAAAAAGATGGCTTACCCATTGCACAAAGGATAAAAGGAATCACTCATGGCTCTTTCTGCTACCTATTTGCTCAAAAAGCCCAGGGCTAGTCACACATGAATTTGTGCTCTGCAGAGGCATGTCTAGAATTACAAACCAGCTCTACTCTATCTGTGACACACCAAGTTCAGTGGTGCCCAGCTTGACAGATGCTCAATGTTCGACTCACGCCCTTTAAGACACAGGAACTTGCACTTTTGCCTCTGACCAAGCCCTGCCCTCTCACTGATCCCACTGACTGGGGGACAGATAAAAACTCCCACTGAGCCTCCCAACATTGTGGCCATAAACCATCCCTCTCTGTATCATAGCAGTGATTCCATGCTTAGCAAACAAACCTGGGATGTATTCTGATCCAGGATATTTCAACAATAGAAATAAAGGCACAGGACTCATAGCCAGCTACTCCTAGTTTTTGACCCCTGAACATCCCAGAGCCTTTCTGCATTCCTGTGCTAAACCATGCACTGCTGCAAAACAGAGATGCAGAAAACTTCCATCACGGATCTGCCTGCTCCTCCCAAATGCCTTACCAGGACTGCCTGCCAATCCAGCAAGCATACCCAGGCATACCCATCAATAGATATCTAGAGACATCTTCTTAATTCACTTCCCCATGAAAGCAAGGTGCTGTCCCAAGCATGAGTCTAGCACAGAAATGTCTCTCTTCTCATCTTGCCCAAATCGGTGTTGTTTTGCTTACTCACTGGGAAGAGTGCAGTCCACCTGCCTGACATAATAGGATTATGTCCAAAGACTGACAAAGCTTCAGGAGATGGACTTTCAGCACAAGGTCAGGGACAGAATTTGTCCCGTCATGACAAGAAGCTGCACTGCCACAGCTCTCACCCCCACCACTGACACCATGGAAAATCCAATCAACCTTGGCAGGAAGTTGACTGCAACAGCACTTAAAGGGATTCATCCTTAGAAGAGGATGAGTGAAGAAGTACTGAGAACTCATCTGGCAGCTGAAAGGTGCCTAATGTGTGTCTGGTGCCAACATGAGGAAGAGAGGTTGGATTACCATTTAACCTTGAGTTCCAGGTTAATGGCTCATTCAGCTGCTGAACCAAAGTTCACTCCATGCAGAAGCTGTAGTGGCTCCCAGCAGATGTAGGGTATAGGATAGAATGGGTAGATGGGTAGAAAACAATCCCATTTCTATCTCATGCCTACACCTCCCTAGACTACTGAAGCCACTGCTGAGCGACCAGGAAAGCAACATCTCACAGACACTGCTGTCTGCCACTGTGGGATGGTAGGAAGAATGTAATTCCACAGCTCTCACCAACTCCTGCACCCTGTGCTGTTTGCCCGAGCTGGACTCGCACAAATGGCCAGAAAAAATTAAGTCATTAATCTTCTCCATCACCTGAATATAAGGGAAAGGAGATAACCCTCAGACCCCAAAGCAAGAGAGGTGACCAGTGCAACAAGTCCTGAGAGAGAAGAGAGAACAATGCTAATGATTGCTGAAGGAGCAGAATTAGCAAAGTACTGAAGGTCTTCAAGCGAGAGGCTTGAAAGGGAGAACAGCTTAGCACAACCACTATGAGTCACCCTTGGCAGCAACAGACTGATGGGGAGTGATTTTGGGAGGTTTTGTCCATGGTTTTTCGGGAACCAGTCTCCCTCACGCTGACATCTTTGCTTTAAGGGCTGCAGTTCTGCCCTTTCACACTCATGTATATCCTACTCCCAGCTAAGCTCTGGACAGCCTCTAGGAGACAGGTTGGTTGGCTTTGCTCATTGTATCTCATATTTACTGCTGCTGTTCTTTTCAGCATCTCTTTGTACTCCAAACCTTCACCTTCTGCTCCAGACCCATAAATGTGTCTCAACAGACAAATTCACCACTGGCAGCCTGTTCTCCAGCACCCCTATGCTGCTCTGCACCTCTCCTGAAAAGGCTTTTTGTACTGTTCAAGTGAAGCTTGAAGAAAGGAGCTTTCCTAAAAGAACCTTTTAATCCAAGTTTTCTCAGTGAAACAAAAAGCATAGCTCATGTTCCTGTGTGTGAGCATGAAAATTGCTGCACTATATTTTAAGCCGTTTCATCAAAGCAGTTTTTCCAGCATGGACTGTATAATGAACATTAGTATAAAAGCAAGTCTATTAAAAAGTCTCTTCAATGTCATTGTGTAAAAAAAAAAAATATGCAATTTTTTCCACCTTTCCCACCCCATGTTGCATTTCAGGTACCTTCTAAAATTGGTTTTTTTGCATAGTCTTCTTTGCAGGCCTGTGGTCACTGGAAGAAAGGACAATGTAAGGAGATTTTCTTAGAGCTTTGATAACATACTACACAGCCAAATATTGAGCTGCAAAAGAGAATGACGGACTAAAAATCAATGCATTAATTGAACCTCAGGTAAAATTCTGTACAGGACTACTTCATAAAAGTAAATGAAACAAGACTCAGTGGGAAAAACAGGTTTGTCCCTCTCACAAAAATATATACCTTAGATTCACAAAGAAAAGTTCTCTTCACAGTTCAGCAATCACCCAGGTTAGCCCTAAGCATTGAGAGCACAAATCAATTTTTCTCTGCTCACAGGGCACACACTCTTGAAACAGTTCTATCTAGAGGTTAACACACAAAACAACCTTGCACATTTTTCTTAGGGCACCATCACAAGTATGGAAAAAAATGCTTTGGAGTGAAACAGACTTCAACTAAAATAAGGAAAAAACCAGCTTTGGTAAGCTACCAAGTGACATCCCTGTCACAGTGATCTAGAGAACATTTGTTTTCCAGCAATACCAGAACTTTAACCCCATTATCTGTCATTCCAACCCTTGGCTTTCCAAGACAGCCACACAACAAAGTAACCAACAGATATGGTGATGGAGGAAGACATACTGAGCTACAAAGAGATGGTAGACAAGCACATTTTCCTGGGATGTTTTTCTGGGAGCTGAGGCTGCTCAGCAAAATACAATTTGACCCAATAAGGCAGTTCATAAACCACGCAAATGAGTTTCACAACCTTGCTCATCCATTCCAAATCTGCCCCTTGTGCCACAGGGGCTCCCAGTCTGTCCTTGTCCCTTTGACCTCACACAAACACAGCTATGTGTCAGGCACCATGGAAATGGGCCCCTCCTTACCCCCAACTTAGCAAAGAAGCCCCTCCCTGGGCTCCATGGGTGGCCATCGCTTCAAACTTTTTATTGTAAATACACTATTCTGTACCTGTCACAGGTGAAAAGCAGAACAGAGGTTCAGGAGGAAAAAAAAATTAGTCTTTAGTGAGCAACAATTTGAATTAGCTAAATATTGTGACAGACAATCTGCATATATACAAAGTGTTTTTTTGTGCATTCAAGCATCAGCTGTTGAAAAACAACAAAGTTTTATTTTCTACACAGGAGGAAGAATAGACAAACTTCTGCAGTCTGTTAAATACCTCCATTATAGCTTGAAAATAGAGCAGCAAGAGTGAGTGTTTGTTTAAAACACCTTAACTGCAACAGAACACCCAAACCTTCTTAGTTGATAATGGAAATGGTTTGGGTATGATTATCCATTTTAAACATATTTATGTCATACTTCAGAGAAAGGCAAAACTAATGTTAGAGCAAAAGAATATTTCAATATACAATTATCTTGACTCTTGGAGCAAAGAACATTTCTATTAAGTCTACCACCTGGGGTTTAAATTTCACATTTTCTTTACAATTTTATTTTTTAAATAGCATACCTGACAGGTATGGGGGGGCTGTATCAAAGAGATTTTATAGCTCCTAGGTGTAACGCTCAGTAGCTGTTTTTCTTCAACTAACCCACCAAGCCTGATTCTCTGGGGGTTCAAAAGTGATGTCTCCAAGAACCACATGGAAAGCTGGGGGGTTGTTGGTCTGATCAGCCTGCTAGTCCCATTGCCATATTTCTCTCAGTTTAAGTCATGTCTCTCCTCTTGCTAACATTTCTCAGTGGTCAGTGGGAAGGAAGCAGAATAAAAAAACACAAGTGGCAAATCCCATGACAGCAACAGCCACACAGTAAAGTCGTAATTTTCCTACACTCTGGAGCCTGCTATTTCCCCTCCTCATTTTCACAAGCTTCCCAAGCCTCTTTGATGACATCCTTACAGTGATCCAATGCTCTCAGTGAGCAGATGGCATCAAGCTTGGAAATCTTACACATGCACTGTTACATCAAGCCCTGTCTGACCTGAAGCTATTCCCAGAGATATCACTGGCTTTCTTGGAATAAGCACCAAACCCATCTTCAGAGATTTTAGGCTCTTGTATAGCCTGTAATGTTGTTTAGGCAAGAAGAAAATACAGAAGCCAGATTTTCTTGGATTTTGTTGACAGGGTGTATCTCAACATCTTACTTTATTCAAAGTTTTAGAGAGAAAGCAGTTTATCTGTGAATTCCAAGCCTACTGTTCCATTCAGTCCCCTGCCCTGAGAGTATAAGTTGGCTATCTCCTCTCATTATCGCCAGAGGGATACATTTTTCCTGTCCCCTACTTCCTTCCCAAGTTCTGTCTTCTTTCCCTCCTCTCTCCAAAACACAGCAGGCATAATGATCTGCTTCGTCCTTAGGTCCCACAATTTTTTCTAGCCTGGCCTTTGGATAGCAGCTTTCACACAATCAGTCACCACTGTGCAGAATTCCATGAATTCCGTGAAAGAATTCCATGGCTCCTTCAGCTGCTGTGTGTGAAAGGTATCTACAGGACACATCAATAGCAGCAAGGTACATGTTTGTACATGGAAGAAAACTGTTCTGTTCATGACCCAACACAGCAGAGATATCTCCAAAACAGGCTCAATTGGAAGTTGAATTACTTCAGCACACCCCAGCCAGGAAAGAACCTGTCAATATCAGGGAAGTCTCTCCTTTGTTACCACAGTTTTGGATGGGACTGCAACTTTCCACACCAAACACCATCTTAGACTGTGCATTTGCCTACATTTTTGCACAGAAGTCATCAAATGTACTGACTTTTAGTCCAGGCAGAAGAAAACTACCTCAGTTCGTTGCTGCACTGCAGTTAATGCGTTACCAGTGAAGCAGCTACACCACACTTTCTTTAACCTGATGAGCTCTTGTGGATATGGAGCCTGGGAAAACAGAGTTTTCCCAGGCGTTTGAAAGCAAACAGAAAGGAAAGAATTAATAAACAAAAAGTTGCATCTGCTGTTGTTGACATTGTATGTGTGTGAGAAAAGCATGTTTTGGTAAAAGCAAGAGATGTTGCTTTTCCTTGGACCAATAAGCTGATTCTATTCTTGGATCAGCAAAGCCAGTCTATAAAACGTGTATAGATGTTTGTATTTCTAGGAATAAAGAGCTGCTTCTACCTCTGAGGGAGCTGTGTTGCTGGGTTTTTTTTTCGCTGCTCCTACAACAATAGCGACAAGCTCTGGCTAAAGTTTTGCATGCGAGATAAATATCTTGGCCTGGGTTTTATTGGCTGCACTGAAATGGAAGGGATGAGACAGTGGTGAAGCTTCATACAGAGGGACCTACACAGACAGGAGGAGGTTAGAGGAGGAAGAATCTCTGCTTTGCAGTGGTGCCATTTGAGTCTTTCTTCTGCTCCATGATTCTTGTGCCCCTGAACTCCTGAATAAGGAAAGTTTTTCAACTCTGCCACCTAAGTTTGCACTTTGTGACACAGAATCAAAAATTGGGCTGCACCGCTACAGCAGAAGGTACAAACTGATACAGCATGTTGCAAAGAAGGGCAGATAAAAGGAATCCAGAAATTCTGCTGGGGACAGCGTGTGTATGCTGAGCACTGGTGGTGATGCAGCAGAGTCCAGCAGCAGCTGCCCCAACAGAGGCTTAACTCCTCTGGGAGGTTGGAGACGGGGAAGAATTCTTCTTGCTTGAAGGAAGTTGTTGGAGGAGTGCAGGTGGAGATGTGAAGTCTGCACAGCATTCGATGTTATAGGAAAGAGAACAGAATCTTCTCTAAGACTCCAAACACTCAACAACACAGCAGGAAGAAAATTCAGAGCCTATACTCAGTGGATTGGGAAAAAAAGACTCCCATGATGGAAAAGGCTGTAAATTGGTGACTTCAGGTGTCAGGAGGAAGCTTGCCACTCCACTTTCAGGTCAGCAACTACAGAATAGATTTAGTGCCATGATGTCAGATGAGGGGCTCAAAGTTGTTTTCTGAGCAGCGTTGGAGGGAACTGAGCCTAAATCATACAGTGGCACCAGAAGAGAGAGTGAAGTGAGTGCTGGGTAACAGCAAGGAGTGTCTCCCTGCTGGGGAGAAAGCTCTCACATATTCTTCTTTTAAATGAATGTGTCTCTGAAGTGCTTGAGCACTAATCCATGCAGCATGGGGAGCAAACAGGAGGAATTAGGAGTCTGTGTGCATTCCAGGGTTATGAACTCATTTGGATCACTGTCACACAGTGCCTACAGGCTCATGTGCTTGTAGGGCTTTAATGGATGGATATGGTTCTTCAGGCAGAACTGGCCAGAAGAGCAAGGATGGTTAACAGTTGGACACAGTGATCTTAAAGGTATTTTCTAAACAAAACAATTCTATAATTCCACAATAGGGAGATTGCTTTCAAATGAGAGAGAAGAGGTATGCATGAAGCTTTATTTTCAGGTGGACAATGAATCAGCTGAGAGCTAAGGGATCATGCCCTGAGCATCCTGTTCTGGTTTACATTGCTTTGGGACTTGGGACAGTCTCCAGAGATGCACATTTGTCTAGGACAAAGGCCCTAGGCAGAAAACAAAGCTTCACCCCAAATACAGCAAATGTGAATTTTAACTTCCTTTTCTCCCCTTGTTCATAAGATTTTTCACTTATTTGACTCCTCTCTGCTCAGAAAGGGAGAAAATTAAAGCTGAAAGTGAGGGCTCCAGGAGACTCATTAACTATCCAAGCTTAGACACAGAGTTCTGCAAATGATGGACAGTAGATGTTAAATTAATCTCAACATGTTCCTACACAAAATGAAGGTGACATGCTTAACAATCATGCCATGTTCAAACAGTACTGTTCATTAATTACACAAATCACACACAGGCCTATAATTTTACAAAGGCTTTCAGAAATCATTTTTCGTGGGATTTCCTGAGATATCTTTGAGTGTCTCCTTTACCTACCAGGTGTCATCATGTGGCTAATGGGCCATAAGAGTTATTTAAAGGTTGTCCTTTGCTGCTTCAGGCTTGTCTTTTACGTGTAGAGTGTGTACATTTTGCAGGAAGCACATTACAGTAAAGCTAACTTTTCTCATCTAGAACAAAGCAGAAGAGTCAGCTAACAAATCCAGAGATGTTCAAGTAAATATCTTCAAACTAATGTCTTTTGGACAAAATAGACCAAATATCCCAATATAGACAAATGGTATAAATTTCACATACTTTGGCAGGGAATATGCCCTTGAAAAAATGAACCAAGATGGACAGATGGCCTCTGAATCCTTGAGAGGCAGGGAAGGGGAGCTAATCAGAGTTATTGGGCACAGAAATGTCTACAACATTCACTACCCTGAGAGAAGACAAGCTTGCACATCTGCACCTTCAGGTTCAACAGGTTCTACCTAGAGTGCCAGAGGCTGGGAAGGACTTTCAAAGCGAAATAACTTTTTGTTATTATATAACCTCATTTATTCTGGGCCCTTTCAGAAAGATAAGACCTGGTCCACAAGAGCTCCCTTTTTTCTTTTTTAACAAAGACTGTCCAACAGAACCTGAATGAGAAGGGCAGAGCACATCCAGTGACAGCAACCACAGACAGCAGTCGTCACTGAACACTTCTGTGCTGATGAGAAAGGTTCAAGGTAAGCAGGGAAATCAGGTCAGTATCAGCAGGTACAGGACCAGGCATCAGTCTACCTAAAGCACAGCTCAAGAAAATACCAAGAGAAAAGAGTCTGAGCTTAGGACAACTTTATGACGAAGTTTTTTGCCAATACCATGATCCCAGGTTACATCGGCACTGTACTGGAGCCACTCCTGAGAACAGCCACAGTTCCAGGGGGGAGGGAAGAGTGTGCAGACCCCATTTTGCTTGCTCAGGTCCTGGCAATACCAGAAGAAAAAGGAAGTAATGACACAGATAATTTTATCTATTGAACAGACAGGAGTCAGAATGACTTAGCAGAGCTTAAGAGTGAACTCACGTCTCCTGAATCCTTATTCTGTGTCTAGCCTAGGAACTCTGCCACAACATTCAGTCACCTTATACACCTTAGGAAAAAAAATAGTAGTTCTTAAGAGAATTTCAGGGAAAAGATTCATTTGTCTTGTCCTAGCTCTTCCCAGATGGATGAAGTTATCCTTCTTCAAAATAGGGAAAATGATACTTTGAGAGTGCTTTGATGTTCCTTTCATTAATAACGGAGCAGAAAAAAAAGATGTGTGAGAACTGCAGAGAGAGAAGTCTGCAGGGCTGAAAGGACTAATTGGAGACAGATACAGGCTCTTAGAAGCATGAAGATCAAGAACATCTAAAAATCGCTTGAAATTCTGAAAGAGGAAAATCTCATATTTTAGTTCCGTGAATCCAGCTGCAGTCTTCAGTAATAAAACCCAACGCAGCTCAGTAAACATGAATGTGGTCACAACTGACGGAAGATCACAGACTTTGTGCTGACCTACCTGTAGATGCTCTCAGCAAGAAATCTGTGAGAGATTCAGCTCCTCTTGTTATTCACTGCTTCACCCCACTGTTGCCATCTTTGACTGTATGTATATAACATCTGTCTTAGTCTTCCTTCACTTTCTCCTCTCATGAATTCTGCTATTCCCTCCCCCCATGACCACCACCCCCACTGCTTGATTCAAAGGGTCTGCCTGACATTGACACCTCTGCTTGTTGCAGGGGTGACAACAGGCCAGTGTTGGCTCCCCATACAACAAGCACTTGAAGCATTCCCCAAGTGGATCAAGACTTGACTTCATAAGCAGTGTGTTAGGTTTTGATAGACCCAGTCAGTGACCCCGTATCTTCCCTGTCACCCTTTTGGTCTCAAGAACAAGCAGAAGTGCTGGATTGAGGTAACTCCATGGGGTGGCACAGATGACATGGATGGGACAGATGACTCACGCTTCCAGAGGAAGGTCTGATCTGCCTTCTCATCACCCAGCCATGCTGCTGCTCCACACAGACAACAACCGTGTAGGAATAACATGGAACAGCTTCCTACAAGGGATCCCAAAATGAACAACCGTCACTTGCACTCAGTCTCTGAGCCATTGCAGGGGAGGGCTACAAGTGTTCCAGCAGGTAATGTGGGAGACGTGGGGATGCCCATATCCCCAGTGTGATGCCCAGATACAGGGGAGCAGCCTCTCCACCAGCTCTGCCTCCCTGGCAATTGCCCAACATCCTCCTGTCAGCAGGAACCCCAGGAAGCTCAGACCTTCACTGCTGCAAACAACACTGATCTTTCATGCTGCAAATGAGGCCATCAATCTCTGGCTAATGCAGCTTGTTAAAACAGCAGCCATCACTTTGATGAAGCAGCACAGTGAGAATGGTTTCCTAGCTGCCACTTTCAGGGAGATAAGTCCAGAGATCTCAGATAACTAAGATGTTACAGGAAACTTAAAATACAGTGGACAAAACTCACCTCACTATCTCTGTCCCCACTCAAGGGTTTTTTTCCTCTTCCTTGTATG
>VZTT01057768.1:3514-48065 GCA_013400855.1 Buphagus erythrorhynchus | reverse complement strand
GATGATTTTTGTGCTTGTAAGCTAATTTCATGACAGTTTCAGAAACTGACTTGTGATCTCTCATGGTTGGTGGTTGTGTAAGGCTTTGACTTCAGAGCTTTCTTGTCAGTTTGTTCAGCAGTAGAGTTAATTACGTGTTTAATAGAAACCAAAGAGTTTGAAATAGGCTCTTTGAAAATTATTCTCTTTAATGTTCTGCTGTTTGGAAGCTGGCAGTATTGGGCCACTTCTGTGACTGCTTTTCAAACAAGCAAACACACAGGTATGACTTAGAAACTTCTGTTGGGGAAAGTGGAAAAAAAACCCCATAAGGAATAGTCTAACACTGTACAAGAAATACCACAGAATCACAGAATGGCCTGAGTTGGAAGGGCCCTCAAAGATCACTTAGTTCCATCCCCCTGCCATGGGCAGGGACACCTTTCACTAAGACCATGTTGCTCAGAGTCACATCCAAACTGACCTTGAACACTTCCAGGGATGGGGCACTCACAGCTTTCCTGGGCAACCTATGCCAGTGTCTTACCACTCTCACAGTAAAAAATTTCTTCCTAATATCATATCTAAACCCACTCTCTTTCACTTTGAAGCCATTCCCCCTTGTCCCTTGTAAAATGTCTTTTTTGTATGCTTCCTTCCCATACTAGAAAGTGCATTGAAAGTCACCCCAAAATCTTCTCTTTTCCAGGCTGAGTAATCCCAATATGTCTCAGCCTTTTCCTATAGAAGAGGTGCTCCTTTCTTCTAATCCATCTTGGTGGCCTTCTCTGGACCTACTCCAACACATCCATGCTGCTGGGACCCCAGAGCTGGATGCAGGGTTCCAGCTGGGGTCTCACCAGAGCAGAGCAGAGGGGCAGAATCCCCTCCCTCCCCTGCTGCCCACACTGCTTTGGATGCAGCCCAGGACACGTTTGGCTTTCTGGGCTGGGAGTGCCCATGGCTGGGTCATGTCCAGCTCTCACCCACCAGCACCCCCAAGTCCTTCTCCCCAGGGCTGCTCTCCATCTGTTCATCCCACAGCCTGTGCCAATACTGGGGTTTGTCCTGACTCAGGTGCAGCACCTGGCACTTAGTCTTGTAAAACTGCACGAGATTCCCATGGGCCCCCTTGTCAAGCTTTTCCAGGTCCCTCTCGATGTCATCTAAGATGCTTCTTTTTCTAACAGTAGAATTACATAGAAATTATTTACTTAGCAGAGAAGCAAGTTCAGTGTTTTCAGTTTTTTTCTGCATGTCCATGGTTTGCTCTTTCATTCACAGCCAAAATTATTCTGGCTGGTAAGGCAGACTCCCAAGCCACTTCCAAACCATGCATTGTTACTAGCTAGGTCCCCGTTTTGATCCCTTCTATTGAACAAGGCCTTGTAGGTGTATGTTATTGCAGGTGAAGGTCTGGAACAATTTATTGTTGTGTCCCTGGGCACAGTGCCTTAGTAACTGCAAAGTGCAGACAAACTCAAATTAGCAACTTTCTTCTCTTTGTGAAGAGAGAACAGAAAAAAATGGGAAAAAAACCCCAAAAACCACATACAACAGCCAACAGTGCCTGTCAAGGGGCTCTTTCTCTTTGGCTTGTTGTACCAAAGACTTTCTGTTTATGACTCTCCTATTTTACCTGCCAAATCTCTCCATTCTTGTTCAGCTCAGGCTGGTTTCCCACACTGCCAAATCATAAAAGTATAATTTCTGTTCCGTACACAATGATGTGTACACAATCTGTGAAATACTTTCCTGCCTTCTCAATCCCTCCCTTGTTCCAAATTCTGTGCAACTTCAGGAGTATGGAAGGATTATATGGAGTTTGTCTCCATGCCAGGGCCATGGTGTTTATTTTTCCTCTTTCATGTAGTTTCCATCCTAGTTTGTTTTACAGACTTGTTCTCCCACTCCACCTTGTTGCTGAGTAGTGCCTCTCTTGTTGCAATACCCTGCATAGGTCTCATTCCTGACTGCGCCTGGGTATGTAGCCACTGCTGGCTTCCAGCATGGAGTCAGTCCTTCCCAACTGGTCCTTTCCAGTTATGCCTCTGCATACATGTTTGCTGTATTGGGGGCATTAGTGCTCCAGCCCAAAGCAGCTTTGCAGTTGGCTTCAGTAGTGTCACGAACGTCAGTTTAGTACTGGCTCAGAAGACAAGCAAGTGTTGGCTCTTGTACTGTGCCAGGCACTTGCTTTGGTACACTAAGGTGATGTCCAGGCTGTATTCCTCACAAACTGGTCTGAGCATGAACACAAGAAGTTTAAACTTATGTCTGCCTTTTGTGTGGAGCCATCGTTAAGTGTGTAAACACTGTCCAGCCATCACTACTTCCCAGTCACGACCCTGGCCAGTTTGGCTTCTCCAGTACTGGGACACTTGGTAAAAGATTCTATTGCCTGTTTTCCCCACATGACTTTCCTGTGGTCATACCTTGTCACAGCATTCTTCCTACCTGAGCATCTGAATACATTGCTTTATATTCAGACATAGTCTTCAGAGCTGCTTGGGGTGCAATAGGAAGCTGGGAATCACTAAGGGCTGACTGCTCATGAAATCCTGGCTCCAAATCTGGGACTGAGCACTTGAAAGTCTTGTCATTTCCATCTTTCAGCCAGTCCCTCATATACCTCATTGCAGATAGGAAATGAAGCAAAATTTTCTACATTGATCATTTTGTGTTAATTAGGGCTTTTTTTTTTTTTTTTAATGTTTCTACTCAGAAAATAACCTTTGCAAGCAACAAAGTGCTGAGAGATTCTTCCTTTTCCCAGCACTTCCAGGTTCTGAATCATGAACGTGGCCATGTGAGCTGTAGATGGCTGCTTAGCAAATACAGGCCTTCTGACATAACAGCAGCATCATTTTTGCTGCTTAATCTGTGTACCCACTTGGGTGAAAGGGTCACCCTTGATAACCCTTTGTATAAAGTTATTATTTAGGAAAAGCCTGTATTTGTGGGGAAAGTAGGAAGCAAAGGCACCATTGCTTTGTTAACGAGTGTTACATGATTTGTAGGTCGCTTTGGATTTTTTCCTGTTATCAGAGAGTTAGAAGTGATGCCTTGAAATTAGGTGCAAAAGATACAATATGAAATTGGTGAGGTTTGTGCTAGTCTTCTCATTTCAAGTAAAGGGGGTTTTTGCTGTGCTTGGTAGGTCAGTTATAATAGTTGTCTTTCATTTTTGGGGTGATGAGGCCAGATTTGGCAGTGTTTCCATTCACAAGATCTTGGTTCAGGCTCATCTTTGACAATGACCATAATGGATAATCTCAAAGAAAGAAAAAGCAAGGAAAGGCACATAGTACAAAATCTGCAAAGAGTAGATTAGATTCTGTAGTTTAGGTCCAAATTTGGAGCAGAGCAAGGCAAAGAGGAGTTGCTTGATGAAGGAGCTGAGAGAGGAGCAGAGGATTTTATTGCTAAAAAGTTGGATGGGACACTACTTGCAGTAACCTGATAGCATCTGCTGCCCCATGGATGTAACTTCAAGATTTATTTATTAGGACCAGCCTTCTTTCTTCAGGAGATGGGAACATCAGGTTTTGCAGTGCACATGAACTGGAGCTGGAGCAACTGAATTGATCCTATTTGCATCTTTGGCTGCTGGAGTCTGTGACCTAGATTTGGTTTTGTTTCCAGTTTGTGTGTAAACAAATCTGCAGACTCCTCGTCTAGACATCAGAGATGGGGAATGGGCTGGCTGGTGGGAAAAAATAGCTAAGGCTTTGCCTATGTATTGAAATAATTACAGTTTAATTAAGATATTTTTAACTCTCTGGAGATTTCAGGGGTCTTCCCTTCGTGAAAGTGGCATTCAGTGGTGATATGCTGCCTCTGCACTCAGAAGGGTGGGGAGTTTGTTTCTAATAGCCTGGACTCTGTGGTAGGGCTTTGAAATCCCCTGCACTTGCACTCTATATGCCTATCAGCTAGCTGGATTTTCCCATTAAAAATACCCCTAGCTCATCGTATTACATGGCAGAAACAGAAGATGTCAGATGGCTAAGGTGGCTTCTTCTGTCCTTTCTGCTCCCAAAGAGGTTCCCTGCGAGTGTCTGGCTGCCAGTTTCACAGTGTGAGCATGCCAGTGCACTTTGCTTTTCACTCAGCGAGCAAGCCCTGGGCAATGAAATGTGTGCACTGCTCTGGCAGCTCTTGTGACTGGTTCATCCTGCTGACTTCTGGCAAGTGCACTAGACTGTGTTATGCTGCTGTCCTCTGACAAGTAGTGCTAAACTGGTGGGCTGGTTGGCAGGTGCACTGTGTGTCACTTGACATCCTCCAGCTTTGGGTGAGGGCACTGTTACTGCAGAGGAGCACAGCCCTGTCAGCAGGCTGAGGGCTGCCAGGCATTGGTGGCTGCTCGAGGTAGCACACAGAAGCTCTGAGCTGAATGCTTTTTGGAAGAGCTCAGCCAAAAGTAAGGAGTGTGGAGCAGGGCAGAGATATGGCCTTGGTTTAATCAGCTGTTCAGGAGTTGAGTGCCCCTGTGCGAAGCTTTGTTGTGCACGCTCTCAAGTTCTGACAGAATTACAGTGATGGATCATGATGGTCTGATGCTGTGGCTCTGTCAGATGCCTGATCCCAAGAACTCACTACTTACTGCCAGTACAGAACCCAAAGCATGGGACTGTAGGTGCCAGCTTTTCCCTTGAACAAAAAGGTTGCAGCCAGTCTGGACACCTTAAAGGCATGTGCCTTCAGAAGTTGGGGAAGACAGTTTCCTTTCACACCTAGGAACTGGACTGCACTCCTGTCCAGTACTGGTGAGATGGTACTGGATTGCAAGATCCACGTTGGCTCCTGCATCCCAACTGACAGTGTTTCTTACTCATGGCAGTGGTTCTGGAGACTGGTTTTTAGTTTTCATGAACAAATTCAGATGAAAAATAAAGCCTAGCTTTAGTTTTCATCTGTTTGATTTTGTGAGGATCTGTATTCCCCTGGAGAGCCTCTGCTGTACTTGTGTGAGCATTACAGTTATAACCAGTTTGTCCTTTAATGTCCTGTTTGTTGAGCCTGTCCCAGAAGTGCACATTTTCTCTGTGTTAACTGTTGGCTCAGCTCTTCCCAGGCCTAGCAGCATCTCTCTTGTGACATGGCAGTTGTGTGTGTGTGCTTGCTGCAGTGGTATTGCCAATATCCTCATCTTTTCTTGTTTGTGCACCTGTGTTTGGTTGTGGTTCTTTCAGGCACAGTGGTTTTCTAAGCATTCATGCTTGAGGCTGTCAAGGTCCTTTTTATTCACGCTGCTTCCCAGGGAAGAAAAAGTGTTACTGTTGTTGTTGGTCTAGTCCCTGTCTGCTCCCTGGTCAAGGTGAACTTGCAAGCCAACTTACATGTTCTTTCTCATCTGCATTTACCTTTTTAGGTCTTCTAAGTACTGTTTCTGTTCCCCACGTCTTCAGTGTATGAAGTGTTGGTTTGTATTTCTCTAAATTCCTACTGCTGTACACTCTCTTGAGAAAACTAGTCATTGATCCTGTTGTCTTACTGCAGAAAAAAATTCCAAAACACTATAAAGGTTTTTGGAAAGGGTATAGTTTCCATTATCCTTGTTGACTTAAAATGTCTATATCCAATAATTATTTGCAATAATCTTAATGAAGGCTTTCATTAGATGATTTGAAAGCTTGGTAGCCAGTAGTATAAGGCTGCAAATAGTTTTAAGGTAACTAACTCTGTTTTTCTGACCAAAGGCAAAAAGGAAAGGGTAGGAGCAATTCTTCATTTTTTGTTGATAATAGAGAAAAGATTGGGTTCCTCAATAAAATTCTTATAATCCAGCAAGCTTAGGAGCTATGTGCACATCCATACCAGACATCATCCATTTCCAACATGCCTGGCTGAAAGATGCTCAGACACCGAGGTGTGTGAACAGTTTCAAAGGGATTAGACAGATGGATGAAGGGTAGTCACACCAGGGAATCTCATGCATGTCTCAAGTACCATCTCTGGCTCAAGACATCTCTCGGTCCCTGACAGTTTGAATTGAGGGCAGGTGTGAGTGGAGGAGCTCCTCCATAGGTTGTGGGCTTCTGCTCCACTGGGCAGATGTGGACAGCTTGTTCCCAAAATGTAGCTGAGATGGGCTTGGAAGTTGATATGGAATGGGTCAGCTGAAGTAAGCTTGGCAGTGTCCCTGCTGGAGTATTCAGGCACCCACACACTCTCCCTTTTCACAAAACTTACCTTTCTTGAGCATGCAGAGGTCACATGGGAGCAGACGAGTGCGTGGGCAGCAGTTGGCTATGCAGTCTGAAACCAAGGTTTATCCATGGATCTTGAGAACTGTCCTTTCAATTAAGACCAAATGTGTAACAGTGTTTAGTCTGCAATTAACTATGATGTCAATCCTGTCGTATTACTGTTTGAGGGAAGATTTAGGTAGCTGGTCTCATGTATTTCACAAGCTCTTTGTTCTTAACAAGATTAGCAGTATTGCTAGCTTCAGCCAGAACTCAGATTAATCTTTGACAAAAATAGATACACTCACTTGACTTCTGTGAAGTCAGTTCTGGAAAATGCTTTACAAGACTTTTCCAGCAAATGATTTTTTTTTAATGGCAGATTTTATGTGCTTTTGTATGACCTGTTTTGCTTTTTGAGTGTGTCCATTATAGCAACACATAGTGTTAGAGGCTGATTGGCGTCTTACTCGCTCAAAGCCTTCATTTCTATATGGATTATAGTGTATCCTACTCCCTCCCTATTCCCCAGACAGCACCGTGTGAGAAAAATACGTATTTCAGGACCATCAGGCTGTGAAAGCTCAAACTAACTGGGTTTGAAACTGTGTGTCAAATCTGGCTGAATTCGCTGCAAACAAACAGTGCTTCCAGGTGCTGCTTGATGCAGACAGCAAGCATTATCCCATTCTCTCCAAGGTGAAAACTGAGACTCTGGCTGCCTTTGCTGAGTACGTCTGGTGGAGAGGTATGGTCACACTGGCCACTTGTAATAGCTGTAGGGAGAGACCCCACTGAGACGTGGTTTGTGGGGAGAATATTGTGCTTTGTTGCTGTCTTGAGAGCACCCCATGTAGAGTTAGTCCCTCTGCCTTTCGGCTGGCTCATTGGGATGTCACATAGGATGAGCCATCCTGCCATCACCAAGGACAGGAGTTTCATGGTGTGCTTCACTTGGCTGAGTGGGGAGCCTGTGCAAGCCTTTTTTCACTTCTGCTTCAGAGAAGTCAGCACAGGATGGCTTTATACTGTTCCTTGGCTTTGGTCTTCCATCATCTTTTGGCATTTTGAAGAGCTTCCTCCAAGCTCAGGTGATATGTTTGTGTTTCTCATGGGAGCATATTGTATAAATAACACCAGATGCTCTATGCTAGCAGGAGAACTTGCAGCCCTGCTCTGGTGTGCTGCTGGAGGTATCCCAGCACAAAGTGTTGTTGAGGACTCTGGTACTGACACTACAATTCGCCTGATTCAGTGTAGGCCAAATTTTCAGCTGTGTCAGGTAAAAGCTTTACCTTTGTTTGGGATGCTGGATTAACTGCTTAAAGATTTTAACCACTGAGAAAATTTCATCTAGACATTGTCCTAAACATCTTCCTGCTTCTCCTGCTGCAAACCTTTGGGTCCTGGCTTCGGCAGAGCTAAAGAACCAGGGTGAAAAGCAGGTTTTGGTATTAGTTTGGGCTTGTTTTGCAGAGAGGAGCTGGCTAAATTGCTCAAATGCTCAAAATCCACTGGTTTCTTCCCGTATTTTTACTTCTCTGCCTTCTGAAAGGCAGGTAACTTATGTCAGAATCCATTGGTAAAGAAAACTAAAGCAGTTTAGCTTTCTATGGTTACACAGGATTGACACAAAGCTAACTCTCCCAGGTCTTTCACTAGACATCTCACTTGGGTATGCAGCTTTGGAAGCTCTGTGGTTGCTAGCCTGGACCAGAGCTGTCTTAGCAGGAAAGACATGCCCTTAGCCCCTGCTAGGCAGATAGATTTGCTGCTGTTCTGAGTTCAGTTTTCAAGCTCCTGCCTTATCCTGACCAAAACAGCCCATTCTGCTGGGAATGTGCAACAATTGATCACCTGATCACAGAAACACAACTTCCAGATTACAGAATATTCAGAGGTGGAAGCAACCCAGAAGGATTACCAAGTCCAGCTCTTAAGTGAATGGTCCATGCAGGCTTGAACCACAACCTTGGTGTTATTAGCACTGTGCTCTAACCAGGTGAGCTAACTGTAGGGTCATCTGGGATATAGACAATGCCTATAGTCTTACAAGAACTCCCATGTATGCCTGAGGATATTCCTGCCTCTGGCATTTCAGGATATCCTCTGATGTGCAAACATACCAAACTCCTCAGTAGCTCTTTGAGAGAGGAACTAATATCCTGTCACTGTTGGTATATTTGGCAAAATGGTCTGTGGAAGTTTTTAGGGCTGAAATATCTGTACTCAAGTAGTTGCAGATATCCTGGGATGAGGTGTGTCTGTACTCTCCTTGAGACCTGAGTAGGTAGTACAGACAGGTAATGTACCTTTCAGTCTTGTGTTGGACACTGCATTTCCAGTTTCACAGCAGCCTATATGTATGGCTTGGCTGTAAAATGCAGGCATGTCAGGAGTGGTTGGAAGCTTCTGACAGAGGCATTTCTGATGAAACAAATCATACCATGCAGCCTAAGTCTGAGCTCCAGTACAGTATCTGCTGCTCAGCCAGTGTACAATAACTTTTGATGCTAGAGTAATTTGATCACAAGTTTCTTCCCTGTGTGAATTTATAAGGGCTGTTCATAAAGGTAAACGGGCCATTGTCACAGCTGGAGCCCCATGGGATAAGCTGCATTTTTGTAATGTTCAAAAACAAAGTCGCTACAGCCATATTTTCTAGGAAGGATGAAATGGAGGAGAAAGAGAAGGTGACATCACATATATTTTTATTTGCTTTGAAGCTGGTGGTAAGTCAGGAAGACATGGAAGGCTCAAGGTTGTAGCTGATCAGCAGTAATGCAGGGGATGGAAGTACCTGTTATCAGTATTGCACAGTTCCTGGGTGAGCATCTCCTTGAAACTCTACCAGAGGAGAACAAGAAAATAATTATACTTCGATTTAGGTACTTCAGGTACTTTAGCACTCTGAGAAAGCTATTCACCTAAACCACATATGTGAATAACACCTTCTAGAAAGTATTTATGCTATCTTGGAGTTATGCAATTTCAGACCTCATCTGGGTTAATAAAAAATAAGTTAATCACTGAACTGAAAAGAATGCTTGCTTAGGTACAAATAATAATGACTGAACTTTATGTGAAAAGAGAATATATAGTCCCAACCAATAATATGTATGATTGGTGCTCTAAAGGGGGTCAGTATTTTGAAATGGAAAAGAATTATAGGCAAAATAAAGTAGAAGGAAGAACTTAAGCATAAAAATGAGAATGATGATTGGGAGTAGTTCAAGAATCCTAATTAGGTCCTCGAGAAACCACAATTCTGCATTTGCAAAGACAAAATTTTTAGTTTTAAAGAAAGCTGGTTTAGTTAAAAAAGGAGATTAAAGCAGCAAGAAACCTCAAAATACAAAGAATAGAAAAATAGAGCAAGCAACATAAACAAGTAATCTGCAAGCAAAGGCAGACAATGATGGGGTAAAAAGGTACCAGTGAAGAGCTTTGGACAGCAGATTTGTGCAATAAGAAGGGATTTTTTAAATGTATCAGGGATTCCTGGAATCCTAGCAGTGGTGTATGCTCCATACTGACTGGGAGTGAAAAAGCATACTGAAAAAGCAGTGGCAGAAATCATCGTTATGTATTTTGTGATGTTTGGAAAGGAGAAGACTCTGTATTTGTAGGTTGGTCCTAAGAGAATGTTTTCTGCTCTGCTGACAAATTGCTTCCACTAATTAGGAAAAATGTTTAATGTTACTGTTTTTAAATGTTCAAAACAATGGTTAATTTACAGTCCATAATTTTTAGAGACTAAACCGAGGAGCTCTTTGAATCATTAATTGCACTTGAAAAAATTCAGGGGAGTGGAAAAAAAATCTACTGTAAGAGCATTATTCTAGGAAGTTCAGTTTGGTCAGAGCATAGAAAGTCTGATAAGCTCTGCAGCTGGTGTAGAATTGAGAGAAGACAGCATGGTACTAGCCAATTTACCCAGAATGGGAAACTGACTTTGTCAGACAACTTCTTCATATGAGTATGATTTTTGGTAACAATTGGTGATATAATTACACGTTGCTTGGGAAGCTTTTGATTTTGTTACTGGTGATACTCTGATGTAGGAGTACGCACCAGACAAAATCAAAGTGGCTTATTGTAAATAGCTCAGAGTATTTGTGCATTCTTATGAAACAGCTGCACATGGGGAGTTTTCCTCCACCAGTGAGTAGGGAAACGAAAAAAATATCGTACAGAAAAACTAACGGTGTTTGTTTCTGGCCCTGCATTAGCCAGTGGCTTTGTCAGTGATACAAATACTGCATAAGTGTTGTCACAAGCATGGAGGTGCTGTGGTTGGAGGGGATGTAAACAACAGGTGAGCTATGGGAGCAGAGCTGAGTCACCTGAAAGGCAGGGCTCATCTGGTGCTGCTCTGTGGAAGGCTGTACATCTAGAGCTTTAAGGCACAGATGTCAAGCTAGCAAGACTGGAGGCCTTGTCTGGAATATCCTGGTGGTGCAACAGGCTTGGAAGATACCAGTTAACTGACTGCTAAGCTCAGTAGTTCAGCTGAGATGGAGCTTGCAGTCCTCAGGTGAGTGGTAGGAGTAGGGGGGAACTGTTCTGAGGACCCTAGCACAGGAATGCTACCTGGTCCTGGTGTCAGCGCTTCAGAGAGCATTGAAGAGTTGCATATAGGCCAGGAAAGAGCTACATCATTATTCTGGGACTTGAAGACCATGCTTTTATAACAGGAAAGTAAACAATCTTGATCTGAAAAGTTGTGTCCAGAGAAACAGACGACTCATTCCATGTGTTTGCATGGGTATTTGAGGCAGCAGGACAATATAACAAATGCTGTGTGTCTAGTGACCTAGATGTTGAGGAAACATGCTGTCAGATTCAATATAATTGGTCTCTAGTGAAGGCAATTAGCCAGTTTAACAAATTTCTTTAGGACCTAGTGGAACTGCCATTATTTAGACTTCAAGTTGCCACCAGATCTCTCTGAAACCAGAACTGTTTCTAGGTAGCAGCTGATTTGTGCATGGTATCAATGTACATTTTGATCTCTCTGGCCAGTGACTGTCTTTATGTTAATGTGAAACCAGACTTTTTTCTTACAACGAGGCATAGGACAATAAGGTGTTCTAAAACAGAGGTGCTGTGACTTCAGCAGGCAAGAATGGGGTGGCAGCTGCAGGTCAAAGCTGTGTGCTCTTTGCTGCACATCCTCTGCAAATGGGCTGAGCTTCCAGGAGCATTTAAATGAGCGTCGAGGAGAGGGAATCTTGAGGTACTGGAGGCCCTTGCTAGCTTGTTTAAGTGCCCTCAGACATCTGCTCTGGGGGTGGGGGTGCGTGTGTGTGTGTGTTACAGAACCAAAAAACTCGTAGGTCTGCATGCAGTGCTGCAATGCCTGCTGAGAATGATCCCTGAGGAGCAGGCACCACCTCTTCACCTCTTCTGGACTCTGTTTACCTTCTTAGCAAGGAATGAAGTGGGACATTAAAGCTATGATGCTGCCTGGAAGCCACATTCCTGCTCAGGTTAGTCAGGAATGAGCCTGGAGTTCAACAGCACCTTCATCTCAGTAAGGCCCTGCCTTTACTTTAATGGTTTACATCTGTTCCAGGACGCTGTAAAGGGCCTGTTTCTGTCTGGCACAGGGGAGGGGATGGCCCCCAGAGTGTGGCAGGTGCAGGGATGCTTGGCAGGTGGATAGAGTGGCCTGTCAGCATGTGGTGTCACAGTGGTCCCCCCATATCCACAAAAGCCCTTGCCATAATACCCTGTGCTGTCAAGTGGGAGGGCAGGCTGTGATTTTGGTTAGTGATAACAGCCCCAGCTTGTCATTGATGTGTGGCATTGAGCACAGGGAGCATCAAACAGATGGAGGATGATTATAAAAGCATCTGTGTTTCCAGGTCCCCTTAATTCAAGGCTGTCCTAGAATACTGAACACTTTCCTGTGTGCTCTTGTTAAGATGGCTTGAGTTGGTCCCCAGAGCAGTGCTTTGTGAAGGTTATTGGGACAGCAGCAGTGTCAGGGTCCCTGTGAGGCATAGAGATGAGAAACTGGCAGTAGTGCTGATGGTAGGTAGCTGAATTTACTCACTCCTCTTGTTCATACTCTCAGTATTTCCTCCCACTGAGGCTCATGCTGTCTCAGGAAGCTGCAGCATGTTGACACAGTGGCACTGTAATTAATTCTCTGTGAGTAATCTAGTTTCTTTTGCTCAAAAGTTGGTTGTTATTTTAGGCTTGTCTAGCTTGATGGTAAAAGTTAAAATTTCCAGCTGACCAAAGGAATAGTGGGAGCTCATTACCACTATTGCAAATCTGCTTCTGAAATACCATAGTGTTGTCACTGTTAGAGATAGCATTGTAGTTAGGTGAGGGTATCTCTTCTGTCCTCACCATGCTCAGTGAGGATTGGAAACCTGGCCAAAGACATTGCCTTGCTCAGGCAATTTTCTAACAGGTAGTGTTTCAAGGCTGCTGTGGTGTTTTGAAGACCTGTCTTGATCATATCTGCTCCCTGTAGTGGTGGATTAGGGAAGATGGGTTGCCTGTGTTGCTGGAGCATAATGTTTCTGTAACTTCCAGAAACAATGGACTTGCAGGGTGAAGTTCATGGTGCTGCTTTCATGTTCCCTTTACCATGTATGATTGTGCACATGCAGCTAAGCAAACATCTAAAATTTAGAGGAATTATGTCCTTAGCTCAGGAACCTAAATGAGTTAGAGTCTGATATGGTGGTGTCAAGTCATAGGTTGGACTTGATTATCTCAAAGATCTTTTTCCAACTTAGTTAATTCTGTGATTCTGTGTGACTATGGGACAGGACAAGCAGGTGTTTCCACACACCAGTTCAGGAGATTTATGTTCATCCATAATTGTAGCTTCTATGTATCCTCCTACCAGCAGTACCTCTCTGGAAGGAACCACCGTGCAGGCTCTGTGCTGAGCTCAGAGCTGGTGGCTGTGGTCTGTCAGGGAGTGCAGGACTGGCTGCTGGCATAAAGCAGGTTCTCAGGCAGTGCAGTGGAGTGATGGTGGTGACCTGGTAGTATTTGCCTAGTTTACACAACTGTGATCCCATGTGCTGCATGCTTTTCTGTTTTGCTCTTAATATAAATGCTGGGTATCTCTTGGGAGCCTGTTGGTTCAAGCAAGTCTGTAGAACTGCTGCATGGCGCTAGACCTCACCAAGTCAGAGCATTTGCCGTGTGATGTAGAGACAGAGTGGTCAAGAGCTTTGGACACAGTGTTAAAAGAAACATTTATGTTCAGTACTACTTTCCCTTGAGCTGGGTTTTCTTGTTCTCTCCCCATCTAAACAGCTGTGTGGTTTAGGGCAGATGTCACTGCTGATTGCAGAAGTTAAATGAAATGTTACTTTGTGCTCACATGGTTGTATTCACAGCAGCAACAAATCCCAAGGTGTGTGTGTGTAACTGGAGAAGGAGAAAGATAAAAGCATAGTGGTTTGAGTTAACTCCCATTTTCTGCTTCAGATGGTCATTCTTCCTTTTGTCCCACATTCAGGGCCTAGTTTTATAGAAACTCTCAAGTCAGGTCTGATTTGCCTAGTACCGGGATGCTCCATATCATCCTGCTGCTGTCACTTTCTCCACTGCCTCTGAACTCCACAGGCATCAGAAATTCAGTCCTGTTCCTCTTCAGGATGAGCATAATTCTTTTTTCTTCCCCTCTGCCAAATTCTGGGCTCATGCTATTTTCTGGAGTAAGCACAAAGGGACAGAACTGGAACTGAGTTTTAACTGCATTCCTGCCTGCTTCCTTTTTTACAATTTAATGTCAACACTTGGCCAGAACTTTGTTGGTTTGGTTTGGTTTTTTCCTTCCCTGCATTTTTCCTGGAATACACACTGTTACTCACAGTTGGATAGGTCTAATGCAAACCAGTGGAGTGCCTGAGTTCTGACTGTAATCAAGCAAGCACTTTTGCTTCATGTTTAAAAACAAAGGCAGCCATTAAGCAAACTTTCCTGACTGTTGGGTGACAGGCATCAGCCCTGCAAAAGCCTTGCTGCTTCATCTCCCTGCTGTAGTGGCAGCAAGCCTCCTGGAAGCTGGTGTCTGCTGAAGGTTTCTTCCTCCAGCATCACATACAGCACGTGTGATGTCCTGGCAGATGGGTGCAGAGCTTGGGGCAGCAGGTCTCCTCGCTGTGCTCCTGCCCTCAGTGTGCATGCACCAGGTGCATGTCCAGCTGGCCAGGAGATGACCAAGAAGGAAGCCCAGATTCCTGCCCAGACTGCCGTGGCTTTGCTACAGACTGTGTTGAAAATACCCTCCGGGCAGGACTGCATTCCTGGCTGGATTTGTACATCTGCCTGCTCTGCAGGTTGCACAGCCAGAGGTGCAGGGAGGGGTGGGATAAGACTTAGGTTTCCACTTGCTGACAGCCCCTTGTGAAATAAAAAGGAATCTCTTCCTTCCAGCTGGGAAACAGAGGCCAGAGCATGGGCTGGTGATGTGGGTTCTCTAGGGCACATGCTGTACACAGATAGTGCCATTCCACTGAAGGTTAAAGAGCTTCCTAGGGTCTGGTCGTGAGAGCTGTGCAGACATTTGTCATCTTCTGCCTGGTAGAGGAAACAAAAAATGTGACATGTTTCAAGGCTGGGGACAAGGCAGCTGCCCTAGCGCTCCTGCATCTTCTGTTATTTTCTCCCTAGCTAAGGTTCCTAGTTTTATATGCTCACCTGCCTTTCTGAAGGACTTTCAGTGAGCCAGAGGTTCTCCATGTTGCTGCACTGTCCCAAGGCACAATGCAGTGCTTCTGTTCAGAGCCTTTTTCTTCTCCCTCTTTTTTTCCCAGTCACCCATGCCAAGCAGAGGTGCAATACCACTGAATTAGGAGGAACATGTGCTTTGAAGCTGGGATCTCATACCAAATTGACCATGATCTTCTTCAGTACCAGCATCTCTGCTTGCACATTCCTGCCTCTGCACTGTCAGAGCTCAAGTGTTTGCATTGGCACCGCTGGTTTGCTTGAACTCCTGTTTGCTCTCTGTTCACACTATGTTTTAATCTAGCCTGGCTCTTCTAGAAACTAGTCAATTTATCATCCAGGGTCTAGCTGTATGTCATAGAATGGAAACCTGGAGATTCACCAATGTATGAGTACTCACATTAGGTATTGTAAGTATTACATGAGGTTTTCAGACATCCTGGAGATAGCTTACTCTGGTTCTAATAATATTTGCCCTAGCCAAGATGCTTTCTTCCATCCCTTTCAGTCCCTAGGGGCGAGTGATTGCAAATTAGTTAGCTGATAGCAAGAACTTTATCCTGGCTACAGACAGTTCCAGCAAAGGATTTTATTGATGGGCTTTCATAGCTGAGAGTTAATATGATTGGGAAAGCACTCTTCTGAAAGCTGTACTGCATTTCTTTTAATGAAGGCAGAAACTGTACTTGCCTCAGACTGATTTGAGTAGAAGCAGTCATCCCTTATCTCTGATATGACCTCTAATAAGAGTGGCAGGAGAAAATTAAGGTATAGTCTTGTTGCTAAGACTCACAGGAATGAAAATCTGGTGATGTGTCTATGTCTCAGAGAGTGGTGACTGAAGCCAATCCATTTGTCAGCTTCAGCTGCTACCAGGAAGATGATCTTATCATCGGTCACATGCCATCTTATTTAGTAGTGGCAGAGCTGTGGTAGGAAACAGCTCTGTCCCAGCATGAGTCAAACAGCAAAGGGATTGCTAGTTTAGGCTTCAAAACTGCACAGCATGAGCAGCCGTGGGAAAATGGGTTGTGAAATGGTTGGTGCAGGAGTGGAGGCAGCTGAAGTCAAATTTCTCAAGGACAGAGACTATAAGTCTGGGAGATACTGCAGTCATTGAGTAAGTGACAGAGCATAAGTGGCACAAAGGAACAGCTTCTAGTCTTGGCATCACTGCTTACCCCTCTGCTTCTCCAAGCTATGTCAGTGGCAGGCACTTAGAATGTCCTGTAGAAGTCTGGTTGCTCTTAAGTGTTTACATTTCATGCATATCTGCTTATACACTTTTAATCTGATGTTCAAGCAATGAACCTTGCAGAATTTGGCTCTAAGGTTTTTCAAGGTGATTATTCTTACACCAGGCTCTGCCACTGAGATGTAGGGGTGAGTCACTTGCTGTGCATCATGTGGTAAATCGAGTGGCAGCTACATAAAGCAATGCTTAACTGCAGAATTAAAGACACAGGGTGCAGCTTGTGAGAGAGATGCTTGATGTTCACCATCACTTTTCATATATCACTTCAGGTTTTAGATGTCCAAGTTGTTTGAAGGTCCCTGTGGGAGTCTCACAACTGGTGAAACAGCGAGGACACCACATGGCTTTGCCAGCCATGAATCCCTTTGCTGATTTGTGGCTAGGCAGGGCTTTGTAGACTCAAAAGAAAGGCTTGTGTTGGGAAAAAGCAGACAGCCTGGGGTGTTGAAAGACAGATATGGAGCCCACTGGATGGTAGCCCATTATGGTTTCTATTTGACTGCAGTCTTAATGATGCTGTACAGCAGGTTGTCTGGAGAAATGTACCAAAGATTATCTAGTATTGCATCAGTAATTATTAGTGGTATAGCCTGTGATAGCAGAGAGCCCTCTTCCTGCATGGTTGAAAAAAGTATTTCTTACCTTTTCATTTTTTTTATTTGTGCTGAAACAACTAGTAAATCTGTCCCTGATGTGCAGGCTGCTACATCGTAGACTACTGTATTTAATTTGCAGTTCTGTGCTCCATCTAATCAGACGTTACGAGGGATGCTCCAGTTATGCTTTGCAGATCAGTTACGCTCTCCTGAGCTAGCAGTTTACAACTGAAAATTGCACAAGACAATTTTTATTCACTTACATTCTTTCCAGTGAGCATGAAATTCCTGGACAGAGATTGAACATAGCAGTTCCCACCGTTGCAGCACAGCCTGACTCATTAATGTCAATTTTGCATTCACTGCTTAACTGTAAAAACTAGGAGTTATGCTTGTAGGTTGTCATTCCAAAATCTAGGGATTTGATTACTCAGAAAACACAGAAGACATACACTTCGATGGCTTACAAACCAGAGAGGGGTCCACTTGTGACAGGCACAGCATAGTGGAAAATACATGAAGAAAATTACAGTTTAGGAGCAAGGAAATTAGAAAGGATGAGAGGAGGAGCCAGATATACTCTTAGCAGTAGTATACTGTAAAAAAAGATCATTGTGTCTTCTACAGGAGAATGAGACATGTTAACAGACTTACTTATCTGTTATCTCCATTAATCTTTCAAAGTGGAAGTAGATAACTTCCCTAGAAATGGGAAGAGAGCATGAGAAAAGGGACTGGTTTGGAACTGGATCTGGAGCAAAGTTTCCATTCAACCATCTTCTGTGTAATCTGATTTTTGTGTCTGCTGATTTGGATCTTCTGATAAACAGGTAACTTATTCCAACAGGTCAAAGCATGTTAATCAGGTCAGCTGAATTAGTTAAGTGCTGGCCTCAAATGTTTTCCAGGTTTTCTGAGGTCACTATTTCCTAGCTTTTACTTTGTCTGCTAGAGGCAAGCAGTGTAGTATTTCACTAGGTAGCTGGGATGCAGTGCAGCTATCAGCAGATGAGCTGGTACTACAGCTGGTGCATCCCTCCAAGGCCTGGCTAGCTTCTTGTCCAGCTGTAGCCAGAAGGGAGAGTTGAACGAGATGCAGTCCCATAAAGGAGTGAATCAGAATGCAGCAAATGCTGTTGGATAATTAGCTCACTGTAATAGGTTCAGAGGAACAGTGTGCTGACATATCCATGTTAGCTGTTCACACGACATAAGCTAGGCTGGCCTGCACCCTGCTTTGCAGTGTAGCATGTCTTGCAAGTGCCCTACCTATGCACTATGAATCTCCCCTTGAAAAGAGAGAGAGCACTGATGTTGTCATAGGATTGGGGTATGTGAAGTGGGAGAGCAGGGATCAGGAGCTCCAAACATATGCTCTTGGTGTCAGAACACCTGGCTGCACAGTCTCTTCTCCCTTACCTCTGCTCCGTGTTTGTCTCCAGTGATCAGTTTGACACGTACCATAGGCTTGGCATCCAGTGAAAATGAAAGAAGGTTGAGCCCAAAGGATGTGTTCAAGGATGCCAGGCAAAGCTTGCAAGACAAGGTGTGGAGTAGGAGCAGGTGTTCAGGAGAAGGAGAGTCTTACTTGCAGGTAGTGGCTGGAAGCAAGTTTCTGCAAACAGGTCCTATGTGCTACAGGGGAAGAGGGTGCTGTTGCTACTGTGCTCCTGCAGACTTCCATGCGTCTTGTTCAGGGTGATAGGTGGTGTGGTGCCCTCCGTGGCTCACCTATGTCCTGTGTCCTGGGCCAGCTCTGTGGTAGCACTGTAATTCCTGATTGCCAGTTCTGTATTGGGCTTTGACTAGAGTTGCTCTGAGGATGTGAGGTGAACTCTTTCTACCAAAAGTTTTGTGAAAAGGCCAGAGAGGCCTAGGTTTGAAAGAAGACCATGAACGTGTTAATATAATCTTGATGATGGTTTGAAAAAGACTGTACTGTGACTGTTATGTGGGTTTGGGAATTTTTTGGGATTGTTTCTGGCAAAAGCATTCTTTTCTATTGAAGGATGCTTGGGATAGTATCTGATGGAAAAAGAACCTGGTGTCTCCAGTCTGAGAAGTTATAATAGGAAGACTTGGCTTTAATTCCGAGACCTGCCATTGCCTTTCTGCTTGTACTGTGCCCTCTGTTCCTTGTATAACATCAGGATTAACATCAGTGCTGTGTGCTGCTGTCATGGAGATGTTGCAAGGAATATGCTGTGCCAGTACTTGGAAATAGCAGCAGAGCTCACAGGAGCAGAGGATGGTAGCATGCTGTTGGCTTTCCTAAACAAACACAGCCAGCCACATGCTGTAGTCACACTCTAGCTTCAGGTTTTTTTGATCCTTTCCTAGCCTGAGAATCTAGTTCCCTTTTTAGAAACAAGCCATTTCAGTAGCCTTTTGGGGAGGTAGAACTGGGTTGTTACTGTAAAGCAAGCTGAGGCAACATGTGAGGTGGTCTGTCTGCTTTGAATGAAGGTGGATTTAGTTCCCCAGGAAGTCTAGGTTTTTCACATGCAGTGAAGCTGTGTTAATTATATTTCAAATATTTTCTTTCAAGAGCTAAGAATGCCTTTTTGGTAAAAAAGTCGAAACATGCATCAAGATTACAACACTTGGACTTTCCTGGATTGATACAAAATCTGTCCTGTAAGCAATAGCCAAATAATTATCTAGGAGAAAAGCAAATACCAGAATAAGGTTATTTTGCTTACTCTCTCCACTGATCTCTTAATATGTCTTTTAATCTCAGGTGATGTTGCTTTTGTTTATGATGTTTCCTGTTAAAGGATTTAGTGAAAGTGCATTTTTTAAATTTATGTTGGTTTAATTTTAGCACAAATTTCATTTAGATTGACAGTGGCTCAGCAGTAACTGGGTGTTTTGTGTCTTGCTTCTTTATAGACCTCTATTTCAGGAATTAGATTGTCATGTTTGTGAAGATTATGTTCTGAAACACAAATGCTTCAGAGGATAGTGTTGCACCAGTGACTTTATATACTTTTGTGGAGGGGAGCATAGGTGTTGTCTCCAGATTTCCTTGTTTTCAGGGCTCTAGTGAGTGTAAATTGAATTATTTCGGAGACTGGAACAATATTTCACACTTCTATCACCAATGGGCCTGTTAAAAAAACAGCAGGAGGATAAGTGCCTTAAGACTGGAGGAGAGGGTGTGTTGGCAGATGCTGCTATGTGGCCTGAAGATAAAGTTCTTGACAGTTTTGTCTCGTGAGTGCTTTGTCTTATGGTTAAAGGAGTTATGCTGGGTCATGGCAAGTTTTAGTTCAAGCCTATGCGTCATGTTGATGAGTTTGTGTTTAGTGCAGGAGGTGATGTACAATTTCTTGTAGGCTTCTTGCAGTGTGAAGAGCACCCCTTTGCTCCTGGATGTGATGTTTGCCAGATAAGCAAATATGTGTTGGCTGAAGCAGATTTTGAAAAGTGTCAAGTGGTTTACAAGAACAAGGCTTCTTAGTCTCAATGTTATTTGGACTCTTATATTCCAGTCTGCATCTAAAAATCTTTGCTGGGATAACCCAAAATCTGCATAATTCTGGATTTTTGAAAGAGCTATTTAAAGGGTCCTATTTCTTTTCAGTGTGACTGTTTGTTAGAAGATGTTCAGCCTGAATCTCCTCACTGTTACTTTGCCTGTGTTGTGACAGTCCCATCATCAATGTCACTGCAGAAGGAGTGTGAACAAGTGATTTTCCAGATGTTAGTGCAATGTAGCAGCTCAGATTGCTGGAGGTGAGAAGATTGCTTCTTTCTGGTTTGGCTGTACTCTCAGCTGTGTTGCTATGTAACAGAGATGCCAAGGAAAAGCATCAGCACACTTTCTGGCCTAGAACAAAGTGGAGATGGTGGCTTACTTTGCAAGTGCTTTGCTTAGTATCTTTTCTGTGGATTTTGTGTACAGCAAAGATGGTGGGATAGACAGAGGTGCAAACAATCATCTTTCAGTGATCTCTGGTGGTGACTTTTTTGGATTTTTGAAAACATGTGGATGGTGTAACTCAGGTCAAAGGAGATTTGAACCTTTTGCACATACAACTCTCACTTTTTGTTACAATATCACATTGTTATCACAGGAAATAAAACAGGAGGAAGACTGACTTGGGGAAGACAAGCAATGTCCTTCTGTTCTGTAGCTTAAAGGGTCTTTCAGCACAGCCCTGGTAGCTGATGCTTATTCTCTCTCCCCACTGGATTGTTCATAGCCACAGGCCGAGGAATCATATTTTCTCAGGTCTGGATTTCAAAGGTACAACTAAAAGTGTGTGGGAAGGGGTTTATTTTTCCACTAGAATTTTCTAGGTTTCAGTAAGATCTCTGCTTTGAATTGCAGTGTGGCTTTAATTTCGTGACAACAGGAAACCTAGAAGGACTTTGACATTTTTGTATCTCCAAATTTTTAGATTTTAAATCTCATTATATTTGTTTGTAAAAATTAAATTTTGTTTTAGAGGTACTGACTCCCAATAGTTTTGAATTGGGCTGAAAGAGGCACAGGACTTTCGAAATGCAGTATTTTGTATACAGGAACTCAATCATAAATTGATTCTCTTTGGACAGCCAGTTTTGAAAAACATCACTCTGATTTTCAGAGAGCTGGATGGATATGCATTGTGCTGACTTCCTGGGATTGTTTTGAAATTCTGATAGCTTTGTTTTCCTTCTGCCTAGCACTTCCAAGAGTGCTTGTTTGCTTGCTATCTTGGCAGTCATTAAAAGATCCAGCTGTTCTGTGCAGATTTCTCATGGGCTTTCTAGTTTTTGGCAGTGTAAGGCAGTAGGGAAAGATTAGAACTCTCTACTTACAAATTCCATTAGGTTGGAATTAGGAGACATTTTCTTCACGGAAAGGCTGAACAGACATTGGAATGGGCTGCCCAGGGAGGTGGTGGAGTCACCATCCCTGGAAGTGTTCAATAAAAGACTGGAAATGGCGCTTGGTGCTGCGGTCTGGCTGTAAAGGTGGTGTTTGGCGCTAGGTTGGATTTATGATCACAAAGGTGTTTTCCAACCTAGCTGATTCTGTGATTCTGTGACACACATTCCAGCTCAAGGGTGTGCGTGTGCATACGAGCGTGCTAAGCTGGAGCAGCACTGTGATGGGAAGTGACACGTGAAGGGCATCTGAAAGAGCCATGGAGCTGAGAGACAGAGTTTGGCAGAGATATGATTTGTCAAGAAGAATTGGAGTACTGGGAAATCAAAGCTCTCTTTGTGATACTTACTATTTCAGTGGGATTTTTAGGTTTTTTTGCCCTCTTGGAATAAAGACTTGTAGATGGGACTCATCTGTGGCAGAGATCAGTGCAGTCCCTTGGCAGCAGTCTCACTTTGAGCAACCTTGACTGGTTACTAGAAACATCTTGAGAGTATGTCTGTGCTGTAGGAACAAGATGAGCGTACTCTGAGCTCTGTGGGTGTTCATGAATGATTTCTGTTCAGTAACTAAATAAACAGCTAATTCAGCGATGACACTTGGTATATTAAATAGGTTAGAAGATAAACTGACTGATTTTAATTTAATAAAATTGAAACTGAAGGACCAGTTAAGTGCCTGCAGTTGGCAGTTATTAAAGTTCCTGATTGAACTGTTTTGCAGGCAGCTACTGAGCTCATATGATGCAGATGATTTTATTATCACCAGGTCTCATGATTCCAAGAAAATTATTACCACCACTATGTAAATAATCTCCAAGATGAATTACTGTGTCATGTAACAAACAGAAACATTTCAGATCTTGTGGATTTGCAGAGTTTAACAAAATTACCTGGGAGCATATGCTTTTCTCAGAAATTAATCTTTGGGAAGATTATCCTATTATTTTGATCACTGACTTTCTCTCTGCATACATTTACTTTTAGCGCTCTAGATGGCTCTTAATTATTGTGCATACAATATTTGGTTTTTACCCAGTTTCAGGTTTGTATTTGTTGTGGTTTAATCCCAGCCAGCAACCCAGCAACCAAGCCCTAGGCAGGAGGTTGCTTATTCCCACATGAATGGGACTGGGGAGAGATTTGGAAGGGTAAGAGGTAGAAAACTCATGGGATGAGATAAAGACAGCTTGAAAGGGAAAGCAAAAGCCACACACACATTCACCATTTCCCATGGGCAAGCAGGTGTTTCCCATCTGCAGGACAGCAGGGCCCCCTCAGCCTCACAGTGACTTGGAAGTACAAATGCCATCACTCCAAATGTCCCCCCTTCCCCTTTCCTCCTTCTCCCCAGCCTGAAATACTGAACAGGATGTCAGATGGTCTGGAATATCCCTTTGGTCAGTTTGGGTCACCAGCCCTGGCTGTGTCCCCTCCCATCCTTCCAGCCACATCCAACTTCCTCACCAGCATGGCAGTACAAAAAGCAGGAAAGGCCTTGGCTCTTTGTAACCCCTGCTTGGCAATAACAGAAACATCTCTATGTTATCAACCCTGTGTGCAGAACAAATCCAAAACATAGGCCCATATTTGACACTGTGAAGAAAGTTAACTCGACCCCAGCCAAAACCATCACATTGTTACAAGCAGCAGCTGAAACCTTTTTAATAGAGAGACACAAATGTGCAAAAAAGACTAGAGGCTGGAGCCAACCTATCAGTCAATAGAACTCTTGGTTTCATTTCAGCAGTCACTTTTTCAGTGCTGGTAAGATCTGGTATTCTGGTATCACTTGAAACAGGAAAGTATCCTGACCTAGAAGATGGGGAGTTTTTCAGAGGTAAATTGGGAAAATAAGGCAACCTTCTAGAAAGCAAAAATCCACAAGTATTATGTCAGTTCAAAATGGACACGGACCTGGGCAATTCAACTGATACTGCTACTGTGGGAAATGACAGTTTGAGGCACCTTGCTTGGTTCTGCCCGTGCATTCTCATATGGCTTATAAAAACAGAATTTGTTTCCTTTTTGCCTTTTAAAAAAATCTGAGTACAGATTGTAAGTAGTATTCTATTTATTTTACTTTCTGAAATGAGCCATTTTTTTGAGCATCCTTTCCTTAAGAATATAACTTGACGAGAGTGGTAAGCACATGATGAGTTAGGCGTCAAAGGCTGAAAAACTATCACATCTATGTTGCAACTCAGCCTTTCCTAACAGTTTATCTGTCTAGAGTTGCTATCTTCACGCCTGAAGAAACAGATACTTTATAGTGTGAGAACATTTGGTTATGACAACTAAAAAGACTTGCTGAGTCTGTGGAAATTAAATTTGTTTTCCTTGTCCCAAGGTAGAAGTAAACCAAAATGATGTAGGAAGTGAAGCTAATGGTGTCTTAAATACAGTGCTGGAGACTGTACAGTGACCCAGGGAAATCCATTCCTCTTCTTTCCTTCCCATCTTAGTTTCACCTCATACCCAACACACTTGCTGTTGCAAGCTAATGTCCTCTTGTGGACCATAGCTTGCTGATCTTTTTGTTTGTTAACTATCTTCTGAGGCAGGATGAACTGTAGTGATGCCTGTCTCTTTCCTCAGGCTTCTCTTGCCCTGACTTGATTAAGCCAGTATCTTCATCCTTTCCTGCAGCTTATGTTTCCAAACCTCTGAACAATCTTCCTTTTTTGCTCTCAACTCCGCATATGTTTGTCTCAGCAGTGTCTGAAACAGGATGCAAGAAACTGGCAGAGGCCTTGACAGGACTGGGTTGGACAGCTTAATTACTTCCCAGTTGTTATGTATTACACTACTGGAAGCTGCTTTGGCAAAAACACCATTTTGTTGATTCACAAATTTTCTAATGTCCTGTCATCCACAGATGCTGTGGTGGTATGGCTACCTTCCCAATAATTCCACATGTTTATTTTTGTATTGATCCTGATTTTTCCTTCCCACATTTTCATTTGATCCACCTGAGATTATCCTTCCATTTTACCCTAACTGTTGTGAAATATTGTGCTATCTCCAAAGAGGAAGTTCTGGTGACCCTTTTGACCTTGGAATTAGAAACACCACTGACCAAAAAAGAACAAAAAAAAAACCCCACCAAAAATTGTCATAATAAATCTTCATGTATTGAGATAGAGACCCAGGAGTTCACAGTAAATTTTGTTATTTTTAGCTCCTTAGCCTATTACAGAAAGGGACATTCAGTTTGCAGTGAGAGCTCTCGTCTTGGGAAGACCTCATAAATTAACTTGCCTAAACATACTGCCTTTTTCAAAGTCTAAAAAGTCCTTTGATTTCAGTGCTCTTTTGGTTTGGAAGCTTAAGAGATATGACAGGCTTGAAACCGAAATTTGTCAGAAATGTTACAAATTAATTGTAATTTTGCATTTATTCCATTAATGTAGTAAATCCCATAAGCATTTTCTGGATATGAAATGCTTATTAAATAATGTCAGAACATATGAAGGATAAAATGAAATGTGGAAGGATTATGGCGTTTTAGTTCATTCAGCTGTGCCAGTCTGTGCAGTGATCCTGAGTGCAGTGTGTTTTGTGGTGCTGCACGAGTCTCAAGCCACGTGTGACTGCAGACTCCTAAGCTGTGGTACAGCTGTGCCCAGTAGCACAGGGCAGTATGTAAGCTCTAGCTAAATCCATGTTCATGGTGTGCATTGCCTGGAAAGAGAAGCAGCAAATGTTTTGGGAGCTCTAGCAGTGTGTCAGAAATGGTGATCTTTCACATCTCCAGGGGAGGACTTTTGCAGTTAGAAGCTTTAGTTAGTCCCAGCAGTGAGCCCATGGTCCAAGTTTCTGGTAGTTCCTGGTGAGCTGTTTCAACAGGCTGGGTGCATCCATCTGGTCACTCTGTGAAAAGGAAACCTGGTGGTAGCACTTGGGCTGTTTGTTAACTGTGGGGTTTTTTCCCCTCTCCTGAGTGTGTGCTTTCTGCAAGGTTTCTTTTGTGTGTTAGCTGTAATGCTCACCAATACCATTGAAAGACACTCCATGCTTGGTTTTTAAAGAGAATGAGGCTGAGGATTAAGGCCCTCATGACAAAAGCAGAGACATTTTCTTGTGTCAGCAGTTAAGAATTTAAAAGACTGTAAAAAAACTTTTTACAGAAGACAACCAAGGGACTTCCTTTCTATGCCTTTCTATGCCTCTCCTGCCCCCTCTAGTAACCTCTAAATGTCTAGCTGCCATTCAAAGCTAGGATAAAAGTTTGAGGGCTTTCTAGGTTTAGCCAAAACAGTCACTGATGCAGCTGATGCTTTGTTACCTACGTTCCCTTCCAAATGAAGGAAATTCAATGTACAGATTGGTGCTCATTGAACACTTTTTTTTCTTTGACTTGTTAAATTACGAATTTGCTTCTAGGGTAGATAAAGCCGTGAAGTGTAATGAGTGAGGTAAGAAAATGGAAGGGACACAGTCAAGAAATGTATTAAATATTTTTTCTGGTGGCCAAGTTTTTTGAGGACTGTCCACCAGCAGGTCTGTTGTGGTGCAGAGACCCTCATTATGCACCATTTTCAATGCATTTTCAATTCATTGCACCAGTTTGCAGCAGAGGAGCAGAAGCTGTGGAAGTAGGAGAGGAAGATGAGGGGAGAGAAGGACTTGAAAGAACAGCCTTAGACTATCTGAGCTTGGCAGAAAGGCTGAAGTAAGCAAACATTTTTGTTAGAAAACAGTGCTGTTATGGACCATCAGGAAAAGAATATAACTGATACTGGTTTAGTCAGAAACTTACTGATGAAGGGAGGGTGAGAGGATACCTGGTAAAATTAACCCTTTCAAAGCCAGCAGAAGCAGGCATACTCAACCAAGGCTTCTAAAGGAACTAGCACCAGATACTACAAACTGCTAGGCAGCCTGTTTGAACCTTCATGGAAAACAAATGAGATCCAAGGAAACTGAACTAGGCAAGTGTAGTAAAAGTCTTTAACAAGATAAAAGCAATGTCCTTGGAAATTGTTCAGCAGAAAGTTGAATTAAAATGATTTTCAAATGTTATGAAGGTCAAATGTGTCAGCACTTATATCAAAAACAGTTTTTCAGCTATTTTGAATTGAAATTGAATTAGGCCTTTCTTCTGGTAGAGAATTGGAGACCGTTCTGTGCAGTGCTGTTGCAACAATTCCATCAGCACAGAAAAAAATTAAAATGGGCCAAAGTATGAATTATTTTTATTTCATGACTGCTTAGGTTTGATTTTTGATGATGGTTTTCAAAATGTGCATCATTTAATATATGATCGCCTGGTGTCCCTGGATGATTCCTGTCTGACCAAAATGTAAATCAACACTGCTGCACCAAATACATCTTTGACACAATGTACTGAGGGTTGGCCCAGTGTCTTTTGAGTTTCATGTAGCCGTTCAAGATAAAAGGTTGTGCTGACAAAATTTTGAGGACCTCTGGAGCAGAGCTATGTGATTGCTGAGTAGACTGAAAACATGGGCCTGGGATTTGAAGCATAAGTAAAATTGTCTCTATGTTGCATCCTGGACGAAAAATAAATGTGCTAAAATATTTTCTAAGGGCCTCTGCAGAAGGTTGATACATTCCCGGCAGAAGCTGTGCATCTCTAGCAAGCAGGCTGGGAACACATTTTATGATTTGGATTGACATTTATCTGACTGTCTTGCAAGAAGAGGGCTTCAGAGAAGTGCCACATTCCATTGTTGGAATTGCTTGTTTCCCTAGCCAAGGATAGAGAATGAAGTAGTTACTTGCCAGGGTGTACAGCCTTCAAGTTTTGTTTTACTTGATTTGAACTCTTCAGGAATGTGTATGCAGTTGGACATGCGAACTGAGAACCTGCTGTGTGACTCAGGTTTGCACCTTTTGAGCAGTGGTGCTGCTGCTGTTTTTGTGTTTGTGAGCTTGCACTCTTCTGGTGTGAACAAGACAAGCAGAACTGTTCTCAGGTAGCAGTTCTGTCCATTTGATCTGAAAGATCTCCTGGAAGGAATTGTACAGGGGGTTGCAGTAGAGACTGTAGAGGATTGGGATTCTTGGATTGGTACTAAGCTTTGATGCTGACCAGAGGACATACCAAGGGAGTGAGTTGTTTCCCCATGATCTCATAATTTATAGATGGTCATGCAAGCACTTCCTTTCACAGTGCTTCTTGTAATCAGGCAGAGAATCAATACTGCCATGTCAGGAGAATCTGATACATCACCCTGCAACTCGAATTTGATACTGAAATATTGACACCTTTTGCTGTTGCATCTGGGAAGTATGGGGAGCCCTCATTATAAAAAGCAAATGTGACAGCACTTAGCATGTGACCATCAGGAATGGACCCTATCCTTCTTCTCACCTTTGGATCAGCAGAAAACTGGGAACATTGAATTGAGTGAACTCTGACTGGACTTGTCAGGTCTCCAGCCCATCAATGGCACTTTGATTGACTCAGTGGCTCATTTGGATAGTCACACAGTCAAAGTGGATGCCAGCAGGTCACAAGCAAGTAGAAGGGGAAGACTAAGCCTGGAAGAGGGGGCTTGGAATGGAAAAGAAAGAGAATTTATATAGAGCTCTGGTTTGTGCAGCAAGAAGAAAAGCTTCAGCCAATGTATCACGACCAACTCAATGTGCTCATAGAGTGTGAAATCGTATTTTTGAGTGCAAGAAGGTGAATTGAAGCAATGAAGTGAGACACTAGCACGTGTTGCACCTAATCTTCAGTGCTGTTCAGTTGGAAGTATGTAGCTGGTTAGGGCTGAATTTTTGGAAAGTGGTGTGCATACACATGGCAAAAGGCTTTAATGTCCTCAATGCTTGAAATTCACATGTGCACTCACTGTAGTTTGGGCTCACAAAGATTATAGTGGGGCTGATGTGCAAAGTATCCAGTGGCTTCTGAAATCTCTTGAAAAACTTAAATTTCCTTTTTACATTACTTCCAAACCTCTCAGCAGGTTCTGGAAGTGTGACCAGGTTTTGGAGTTTTTTTGGGATTAATATAAGAGTTTGAAATGCAGTTCTGAGGGATGGTGATTTCTTTCCACATTTGGAAATGTTTGATCTGTCACAAACAGATGTTATTCTATATAAGGTTTCCTAACAAGAGGTTTGATGTGAATTTACTTTTCAGCACCAAGTGCGTTGAACAGCACAATAAATATGACGTGTTCTGAGCAGGAAATGTCTGTTGTCCTGTTAGTTTTCTGTTTAGTTTTATTCAATCTTGAATGGTGCAGAGCCTGAAAAACTGGCATGGTTGGAATAAACAAGTCTGGTTTTGGTTGAGGAGTGGTTTTGGATGAGTGTTCCTAGGGCAATGTCTAGGAAGATTCCTGCACTGGCAGGGCTCTTGTGGGCATTTCTTCCCTAAGGAAATACTGCTGTGCGTGAAAAAAATAGGCAAGAAGTAATACTGGCATTTCTTTGTTGTCAGTGAGTCCCTGTCCTGCTCATGTGTAAGGAGGCAGAAAAACTCCCAAGTGTGGACTTGAGTTAAAAAGCAAGCTAATGCATCTGGGACAAGAGTAGCTGCTAGAAGGGAAGGGGAGGTTTGGAGCTAGTTAGGGCTGCTTTGGAGGGCAAACAAGCACAGCTTGAGAAGCAGACTCCTGACAGAATGGGGTGTAAGAACACCGTGGTGTTAGGGTGCACTGTGTGTTGTGGCACACTGGTGTGTGCAGAGCTGGAGAAGGGCTGGATGGGGCTCCCTGTGAGCCCTGACACAGCCCAGTCCATAGGGGCCCTCGCTGTTAATGGCGCTGGTAAATGATTCCCTACCTGGGAGTGACACATCACAGGCCCTATTTTTAGGAGGCAGCTTTGTGTCAGAACTTGTTGTTAGTTAAAAAGTTCACAGATGAGTCAGAAATACCAACAGGGCAGCATTTTTCCTTGACTGATCAAATGAATTTGCAGGAGTTCATGTTTAAGAAAGAGAGTTTCTTTCTTCTGTGTGATGGATTTTGACACAAGTTTCTCAATTTCAGCTTTATTTTCCTTGCATAGGAGTTTGGGAGGAGTGTTTTAATCCTTTCATGTATATGAATATTTTAAAAAGCCCTGCGGAAGCTATGTGGTGTGGGATATATGTAGAATATTGCAAGGGCTGAATATCTGCTTTATGTTACTTTTTCTGTGTCACGATCCAGAGTGCGGTGATCTCTGAACTCTTTTATCCTTAATCCAGTGTCAGAGCACTGCAGAGACACAAGGCTTGTGGACTTGCATCTCAGATTTTAACTGAAGAGACTGAAGTGTAAGGAGCTCCAGTAGGTGTTGCCTTACACTGAGAAGGTGCACACTACTGGCAATGTAATGATGCAGGAGAGAGGCATACTTCAGCAGAGCTTTGGGGTGGATAACAGTAGTGAAATTTAACTCAGGACTTTGTATATGTTGTGTTTTCATTCAGATGTAAGTTTTAAGAGTAGGCTTTTTGTAGTACAAGTCTCATGCCTATGCTGTACAGACCTTCTTGAGGGTTTGTTGTTCAAAAAATGGAGTTGACTCACTTGGTCATGCCTGGGAAAGGTCTCATTAGTCCATAAGTAAAGTTTGTCAGAATTTACCTAGCTTGGGCAGGGTGAATATTTCAGCCACTTGAGTTATTTTTGCCTGATTACCTGCTTGTTGTTTTGCTTTTGTCACAGTTTTAGCAACTACTCACTAAGCAACTGCTGTTGTACAATATTGCCTGTTATTTTCAAAATTGTGTTTGGAGAAAGATGATTCGCATTCTATTATACCTTTACAGACTTTTGCACCAGAGCTTTTTGCTGTGGTGCTGAAAGTTACAGACCATAAGTCAATATATTATTGTATTTTTTCCATGCAGAGAGTTGCTGGTTGACTTGATACCAGTTGCACTGTGGCTTTTTCACATAATTTCTGGAAAGCATTGCCGTGCCTAGCCCAGGAAAGCTACCCAGTAATAAACTTAAGAGACCAAAGTGTAACATGCCCGTGAGATAAATCCTGACATCCTTTGTTCTTGTTTCTGTTCATTTCATCACACCCCAGACAGAGCCTGCCTGCTTATCTTGGACCATTTTAATCTTGACAGTCAGACTTACATAATCGCCGTGACTTTGCAGAAATTCTGAGCTCTTGGCAGATAGCTCTGCTTTTCTCAGGGATCTTTAAGCAAATGTTTATCCAGAACACTTACCCTGACAGTAAGTGTGTGTGACCACGTGCTAGAACTGCTGTGGGGAAGGTGACACAGGGTTAGCTGTTGGAGCAGTTGTCTGCCTTGTTCACTGAGATGATTAAGAAATTTCTGTTCAGTTGGTGTAAAAGGTTTGAGTTCAGAGATATTACCTGGTAAAAGATGTCTTGCAATCAGTTGAATTTAGACAGCCACATAAATATTCCTGAGGGATCTNTTTTTTTTTTTTTTTTTTTTTTTGTCCATTCCAAGCACTAATGATGGAGGATACATTTAATAAAGCTGCTATCCAATTTGAGCTAGCATCCTTCTGCCTTAGTATCTTGATGAATTGCAGTTACATTTTGATGATATAACACTTTTATTTTTAAATTAGGCAACAGGGAAATTTGAATAATAAAGGCATTTACTACAGTGGACAAGTCTTAGGACTTGCAGAGGAAAATAAGAATATTTTCTTCTGGCTTTGGATGCATTGAAACTAGCTCAGAAGTCCACAGGTTAAAATCTTCCATATTTTGTCAGCAACAGTTTACCTGTTAAAAGATGTCTAGCAATCAGTTGAATTTAGACAGCCACATAAATATTCCTGAGGGATCTTTGCTGGCATGCAACAATCCTTTTCAAGACAAATCAAAGAGAAAAACATAACAAAACTGCCCAGATACTTTCTAGCCTTTTGCTCAGAAGTGCCAAGCACTCTGCAGTTTTCTGATTACATTGGCAGCAGATGGATTTTCCTGGGTCTGAAAATCAAAATATTTTAGATTTTTTTCACAAAGGCAGCTTAGTGTATTGGCTGAACTGGGACAACTGGTCATGTCGTGATGTGAACAGCTAGGGAGGTGAGTGGAGTGCCATCTGGCATTGGATCCAGGTGACTCATGCCAAGAATATCATCTGCAGGTTCTTGCTGCACAGCTGGTGGCTTGTAAATTCCCATCCTACATTGGGACGTGCTATTTGTTCTGTGTGGCTGAGCTCACAGGTACTATGAAGAACACAGATTTAGGCCTGTGTCTTGTTTTTCGAAAATATTGTCAGCTATTCCTCTTGGAAAGCTTTTGCATTGAGAACTTCTAGCCTTTGATCTTCTTGAAACCAGCTAGGGACCATTGCAGCAGTTCTTGCTCAAAGTTTTTTGTTGCAAAGTCTAACGATATATAACAAAATAGAAATATAATGTAAATTCTCCCTTTCACCCCTGTATCCATGGAAAGGTCATCTGGTGCTCTTCTGTGCTCCTTTGGGAAGCCAGAACCTTCTCTTAAAGAAGCTGCTAGTTGTCTACAACATAAACACTGGTTCAAAAATGTTCTGTTTAGAACAGCAGCCAAAATCCTGGCCTAATTGTTCCATTGAGTGGAAAAATGTTTTATCAGTGCTGAACATTTTATATGGAATATGCTTTCCTAGCTGGCAGAACTTCAAGAAAATCCAAAGATCCTGTTGCATGGTTACCAGTCTGGGCCTGTTTATGGCATTGCAAAGTTAGGTTTTTTACTCTAGTAACCTTATAGTCTTGATTTGTTCACACTTACAGGAATAGTGCAAGTAATGACATCAGTTTTGCAGAAAGAGGGCAAAGCATTCCAGCCAATTAAAAATATGTGTTCTGAATTATTCCATTCCACCAAAAAAAAAAAAAGGTATATGAGCACTGGTGAGAATATGTTTGGTATTCTAAATTTCTATGGCATATTACTTCTGGAAGCAATCTTCAAAACTGTTGTTGAGTTTAGTCCTGAGCTATACATGGCCTGTGGTAGAGAGGACAAATAAAATAAATACTGAAGGCTAGTAGGGGCTTGTAAGAGTTTTTCTTTCATCCAGCAGCACTCCAAGGAGCATCTGTGAGCGCTGAGTGAAAAAAAAACATGGCAGCTAAATCCCAGGTCATTAATACCAAGTTTGTTTAGTTTCTATGATTGTGGGTCAGGAAGATAAAAAGTGCTTCTAAATGTTGTCCTTGAAGCTGTGAAAGATAGGTAGTCTTCAGCAGTTTTGCTAGCTTACTCCTAACAGTTACAAACACAGTGAAGTGTCATCATTTCTACATTTTTTTACATGCTTTGTACAGTTGGAAAGCCAAATTGTTTCCTTTCTAAGAGAATTTTCCTGTATGGATGTTAAGAAGTGTAAAAAAAAGAAGTTTATTTTATTAACCTCAGTATTTTAGTTTTGCTTCAACTACATTTAAGACTATCAAGTGGAAAGGAAGGAGGAGGAAGTGGATCAAAGCAACTATTTTTGCAGAAGATTATTTAAAACAAACAAACAAAATGCCAACTAAAACATTAGTTGCAGATGTCAAATTTTACAAGTATAGCTAGTCTCAGCCCAGGAAACCCTAGTTTCATGTTTTTTGCTTTGTTATTCTTGTAATACAATCTTGAGATGGTTCCGTTTAAGTTTCTGAAAACTTTCAGTGTCTTCTGTTTGGTCCTGGCAAGACACACTGCAAGAATTTGGCATAAGAAGCATTAGTGAGAGTTTGTTGTCAGCAGAAACAGAGATCAAATTCTTCACTCCCTTTACCTGTGTCAGCATCTTTTTGTCTGACTTGAGGCAAACTGGATGTCTTCTAAGTGACTTGGATGGTCCTGCTACAGAAAAGGTGCTCCCTCTACTTGATGTGGGATCTTTGAGGAAAAAAAACAAATATAAATAATACGAAGCCCGTGGGAAATATATAACTCATAAGTAACCTAAACTAATTTCCATTTCCTTTTGTTTCATTGACTTCTACTGTTCTTGTCTTCTGGGTGGATCCCTCATATAACCTGTCTCTGCTAATGGCTTCAATCCAGTCTTTTTCACAGAAGTGGTCCAAGTTTGAGAATTTGCCTCATTTTTCTCTTTTTAATTTTAAAGCAACAGTTTTGAAAGTGACTTAGTCTGCTCTGAAGGCTGCAGATGGTGGGTTATATCTCCTTTTGCCATTTTCAGCACATGCCAACATCAGACTTTTCCTGCCTGTGTGTGCAGGAGCTCCTGATGGTAGGTGGGTTCAGGCTTCCAGGCTCTGGCATTGCCAGTCCCAGCTTTCTGTTCTAAGGAGCTGCATCACACCAGAGCAAGAAATCCTGCTGTCTTCTCAACACTTGGCCTCCTGGATCATTACCATGACAAAGGAGAATTATTGACTTTGATAGTCATGATGCTCTTGATTTAAGGCCTGCTTTGATTTGGGGCAGTAGTGTTCATTGGCCCAGGGAAGCAATGGTCTCTTCCAGGTGAAGAGCAAGAAGAGAAACATGCTTTTGAGAAGGAGGAGAAAAAGGGAAAGAATTGGCCGAAGTGGCTGAATGGAAGCTGTAATGGATGCAGTTAGTCTCTGGGAAGGACCCAAAAGCAGCCCATGATTTCTTAAGACAATTAAAAGCAAATTGTCCGGCTGAGCGATCCCAGAGCAAGGAAGATGCTCCCCAGACTATAATTCAAGGGGCTGAATGGCCCTCAGAAACTGAGAGCAGAAAGAAAAAAAACCCGAAGATGAGGCAAATGATGGAACAGATGTGAGTGCTTTTGTTGGGAAGACTTGGAGGCTAGCGGGATGGCGATAGGCTAATTTGAGGCGAATAATGCCAAGTTCCTTTCATATGCAGAACAGCACTTTGATCCAATGTGGATGAAAGTGCTGAGAAGTGGAGAAGATGGCAGGGGGTCTTTTGTCTTTGACAAAAAAGGCATCTGCCAGGCTCTAACTCCCTTTTCCCCACCCCCTTAGCCTAGCAGGCCATTCCAACAATGCTAGCAAAGGGGACAAGTGTCTCCTGACAGCTGAAGAAATCTCCAGGAGGAGAATGAGGTTTGCAGCAATATGTATACTAAAGAGCTTAATCGATTTTTTCCACAGTACAAAAAGGGAGAGGGTTAGGGGAAAACAGAGATCACAGTGAAAATGGGAGGTGGGAGATAAAAAATCCCTTTCTGATAAAGTTGTTACTTTTGTTCTCTGAATACATCTTTTCAGAAGATGCTTTGATGCTAATATGAATACAGTTAATGGAGCAGAGTAGGATAGAGTTGCTGGAGGGGGTGTGTGAAATAAGGAAGAATAGTTTTGCAAGGAGGATGAATGTAGAGTGATTTCTGTGGATTCCAACACAGGAAAGATCTTGGAAACAGTAAAATAGAGTAATGCAAGAGATACCTGCAAGACAGATGCATACTTTCTGTACCACTTGCTGGAGGAGCTCAGATCTACCCAAATTCTTGGGTTTGATTTCTAAGCAAAATTGAAAATTTCTTTTTAACTTTTCTGTATTTTCTGTTTTCTTAACTGCTTGGAATTACCAGCAATGAAAGGACTGCAGGATCAAATGGGAATTTTGGAAGGCAAGCAGTATTTGTGCCTAGCAAATACAGCAATTTCAGACCAGCTGGTGATCTGGTCCCTGCTTCTTGTGCTCTGTTGACTTTCTTCAGCTTTTCACATCTGGTAAACAAGACTGAGATCAAATTTCCAGAGTTTGATGGCTATGGTCTTCTTTAAGCATCACTTTGCACCTTGTCTGATATTTTCTTTGAGAAGTAATGACAGATAATGAGTTATCAACTTCTGAGCAAGACCCATCTCAGTAAATTAAATCCTTTAAGAACAGTAGGTTCGGTAATCTTCCCTTTTCTTGAGACTCTGACAATGTTTATCCATTACTATTTACTGAAGATAACCTTCTCACCAGGGCAGAGCTTTAAGCAACATCTGATAGCATGAACAGTTCCTGCCCCTTTACCTCATCTCCTTCCCTTTCTGCTGAGGAGTTTAAATTCCCCCAAGAAGGTAGGAGTGATAGAGGAATTGAGAAGATCACATTGCTTTTAGAGGCTGTACTCTCATGCTGATGGCAAACTGTAATCCTGTCTAGTTGTTCAGTAGGTGTGCCACCATCCCCCCTCCAGCCAATGCCACTGTTCTGTTCAGACCAACTGATGTGGAGAGTATTTTTGACAGTAGAATTTCCTGAACTCCAGCTGTGCAAAGCCTGATGCATGAATTACTGTAACTCATCAGGGAGGGCTAATTGTCAAGGACATTGACACTCTCTTGATTTCTGCCTCTTTGTTGTATCTTGACTTTTCTTCCTTCTGGTGCAGAAGGACTTGAGCTGCTGCTGCTGTCTTCAAAGGAGCAGAGACCACCTCTGTCCCTCACAGCACCAAGATGGAGGCCCACTCTCTTCAGGTGGTTCTTGTGTGACTTCTCCCTCGTGTGCTATGTACGGTGACAGCATGCAGGTCTAAGTTGGAGTGGGGAAAGACATTGCTTGTGGGGAAGTCTGAGCTGTCAGGGGACAGTCTGTAGTCCTCCGTGACGATGGAAAACAGCTGATGCACTGCTACACAAGCCACCAATGTGGCCATGGAGTACAAGGCAGGCTGCTGGATGCTGTGTCCCCACAGTTGTGGTTAGCATAGGATGTAGGAGTCTTGAGCAATGAGCTAGGACCCTGTTCTTTGAGATGAAACATGAACAGCCTCATTGTAAAGAGTCTTTTCCCATTTGGGCAGGCAAGCTCTTCAGCTGCTGCTGTCCTGAAATTTCTTCATATGTCCATATTAACTTTCACACCTCCAACCAGAAGGGTGTAGCAAAGGCCCTAGAGCTGCCAAAGCTGCCTCACTGGGGCAGTTTTTTTTGTCATGCCAGCAGTAAGATTAGAGATATGGAGGAAGAGTGGGGTGAGTTGCCTCTATTCCTGTGAAATGTGTGCAGTGATCCTGCATAACCATAGGTCATCATTGAAATTTATGCTGTGCTTTTGGGGAAGATTTATGTAGATCTTTGCAGCTTACTGTGTGCTCACAGGAAGGGAGATAAATGCCTGTATGGCTTGGCCTGGCTGCTACAGTCCATGCCCAGTCTGTTTGGAGGCAAGACTGAATCTATTTCATGGGAACACATTGCAAGGGAGGAGGGAAGAGGTCTGTATGAACCTGAAGGTAGCATGCAGAGCAAGCGACAGCATGAGTACAGGCTGCAGGGATACAGCAGAGAGGGGAAGATTGGCTTTTTTCTCACATCTCACCCAGGAGGCTGGTGCTTTCTCCCCAGAAGCCAGTTACCCTCTGCTGGTTTGTGTTTGGATGAAAATCGAATAGTAAAGGTTGCAAAGCCTCTTTGATGTGCTTAGTCTACATTGAGGCAGAGCTACCTGACCAGCTCAGGAGACTGTTACATTTTCTGGCTGCTGTCTGGACAGAGACTGTCTGGTCATTGTTTCAAAGTCTGGAAAAGGACACACTGTTTTAATGGTAAATAATCAAGCAGATGGTGCCCAATAGCTTAAAAATAGGTCATTCCCATGGAAGGGCTTTCAGCTGGGCTGATTGTACATATTGACATTTTCCTGGCATGACCTAGCAGTCATGGCTATAGAAATCCCATATTTTCAGCATGGATTTGGCTTGTCTCTAAGTGGATGTTGTCTGGTCATTAGCATCCAGTAGGAGTTGTCTGAAGCCAAACAAATGTAAAATGATGACTTTGGAGTATGATAATCCCCAGCCCACATGCAAACCTTTGTTCAGACATGAAGGTGTTTCAGTTTGGTTTTGTTCAATTTACTTTAGCATCGAACAGAGGTCCTTTGCAAGATGGCCACTGCTTAGTTTGATGTAACTTGCCTGAGTGTCTGCATGGAGTTACTATTTTAGTTGAGTGCAGTTTGTACCAACAAAGTGAATTCTCTCCCTTTATACAAACATGAGATGTGAGTGACTGTTGCTATTCACTGTCCCAGAATTAATGCTACATTATGTGCTTTCATACTGGGTTACATACACAGTGATTTGGATCCAAAGAGGTAAGTCTAGCTGTAATGGGGACAGCATGATTTCAAGTCTGGTGGAATTCACAGCTTTCTGTAGAAGACAGATGGTTGTGCTGGGGGAGGGAAGTTGCAGCTGTTTGTTTCCACATCTGCTCTGTAATCCCAAAATTTGGTTCACATAGTCTCAGTACATTGAGTATGCTTACTTGTGTGAGTTTTATAGTGTTGGCAAATACTTTCAGTTCTAGAGTGCCTTTGATGGTGTTTGAGACAAATGTCCAGGAGGAGTTAATTACACAGAGAGTAACCAGAGCTTAGAAAATAAAACTCTCATGAGTAGTTTTTGAAAAAATTCAAACCAGTATCTGAGCTTACTTCCTTTAAAAATAGAAATAATAAACCAGTAGGTTGTCAGAAAGCTTGTTACAGTTGTCCAGTTTTGGTGTGAAAACCAGTGGTAGCATGAGTATAAGCATGAAGAGATGTACTCAGAAGAGATGGTAGTGTTTTACTTGCCAGGTGCTGACAGAGGACTGCTCCCTGCACAGGGGACTGTACAGCTCCATGCCTTACCAAAGGTGCCCTCAGGCATCCTGTGTTCAGCCTGGGGAGTTTCTACCCTGAGTCTTTCCTTGGCTTCCTGCCTTCCTGGGGCTTGGTGGCTGCTGTCTTAACTAGAGGCACAGAGATTGTGCATGTGCTTGGCTTCAGAGACACCTGTTGGTCCAAAGTGCTCTCTTGTCCCTTTTGAGTGGCTACCATCCTCACAGGCTGTGCATTGCCTGAGACAGGGGGCAGCTGGATCCCTAGCCAGTGTCTGGGTCAGGCCCTAAGGCCACCACCTTGGGAAAGCCCTGCTGTGCTGGAAGTGTCCAGGCAGCCACATCTGGAGGGTGATCTTCTCTCTTTGTGGGCAACAGAAAGGTCCCTGGAGGTAGGAGATGTGCAGCCAGATAGTTTTCCTTGAGGCAAAGGAGATGTGAATGTTCGCATTCCCAGGGGAAGGCTGAGGAGGAAGGAATGCTTGCAGCACCCTGCCTGTGGAGGCAATCAGCTGGGAGAGGCTGAGTGCTGAGGAGCTGCAGGGAGAGCAGCTTCCGTGTCCCCCAGCAGCCACCACTCTTCCCTGGCCCGCTCCAGAGAGCCATTCCTGCCTGAAATAGATGCAGTGTCTGAGAGGAGCACAAAGCAGGAAGCAAGAGCCTGTGGCTGTTCTTGCAGATGAGGAAGGAAGAGTTAAACAAGGATGCTTAATTTAGATAGGTGGCTGAGGAGCTATGGGGATAGGGCCCCACAGGCCCTGGGGCTCTGTGGTGCTCAGGCAGACTGTAGTCTAAAGGATCAAGATTGCCCCTGCTTCAACCTGCCCCTTTATATCATCTGTCTTAATCAAGTCACAGGCAAAACCCCATTGAGTTAAATGTGGTGAGTCCATTCCCTCTGAGCAGCCAAGATCCAAGGTGTGAGTACCTGTGGAGCTGTAGGAGGGTTGGTGATGTCTAGACTGGCAGGCTCAGAGCAGGAGCAGCTTCAGAGAACCTTCAGCAGGTGGCTGTGTGTCTCTGACCTCGTGGGATGAAAAGAGAACTTACCAGGAACTCTGTCTTTTCCTCCCTTCTCCCCCTCCCTCAGGTGGTCTTTGCTTTGAATCAGACTCTCTTGCAGCAGGAGAGCCTCCGAGCAGGCAGTTTCCAGATCCCCTATACGACAGAAGATCTTATCAAGCATTACAGCTGTGGGGACCTCAGCTCCATCATCTCCAACCATGACACTTCTCAAGTGAGTCTTGCTGCTGCAGCCCTTGTCCTACACACATCTCCCTGTAGTGCTAACCCCTGTAACACATGTGCTCGTCTCTCCTCAGGCAGGCCCTTTCTGGGTGAGGGCTAGGGGCATGTTGTTGACTCCCTGGCACATCTGCTTTTCTGAGCCTTCTGTTCTAGGAGTCTGCACAGAAGCCCCTCTCTTGCACACAAGCAGCGAAGGTGCACCTGGCTTTCCCTTTTGGATGAGTGCCGTGTTTGCTTTAGCATCAAAGCTCTAAGAGTTAATAATTTACTTTCTGAAGGATCCTGTGGAATTACGCTAGCTTAGGTATGAGAAAACTTCACGCCAACAGAGAGCAACAGTAGGCTCTCTTGTGCGAATGGGAGCAGGGAAATGCACTCATGACTTGGACACTTGTGTAAGGCTGGGCAAGTTACAACCTTTTTAAGGTCTCCTATCAGTATGATTTTGTGCTGTGGACAAGGCCCAAAGAAGAGGAATGGAGTGAAACAAAGGAAAGATAGATTTAGACTAAATGTAAAGGAAAAGAGACCTTCTGAGACCTCACAGACTTGGGTTAATGGAGATAGTTTCCTAAGCAACACGGTGGAATGAAACACTGATCTTTAAACCATGAGAAAATGCCCAGCAGGGACCAATTTTGTCTGATTGGGCTTTTAGATTAACTAACCTCAGGCTGAGACATCAGGCCTCTCTGTTCTTGTCTGTGAGGTGTTGCCTGGCAATTTGTGCACATCAGTGAAAACACAGGCTCTATGCTTAGTGCTGAAATGGCAGGTGTTGGTACCTGAGCTTCCTGTGCTGAATAACCCTTTTGCTATGACCTTTTGATGCATACAGTGCAGTGTGCGGAGCTGCAGTCAACCCTTGCTTCTCTGGTGCCAGGCTTTGCGTGCGTGCTGCTGCCTTCGTGTCCTGCACACCTACCCTCCTGCAGGTGCAGGCATCCTGGTCATTAATGCTGCCTAGCTTCTACACCCTGCATTCCATGCACAGGTTTCAAAGGATTTCTCGGAGGAGACCAGCATTTTAAGAGGGTGCAGATGCTCCATCACTATCCTGTGGAGATGTTACAGACTGCAGACATTGCCCCTAGGTCCTTGGAGAGAGCAGCTCTTTCTGACATATGCATGTTGCCACGGGAGCAACTGTCCTTTACTTAATGTGAGGGGCTCCACCTCAGGGCACTCTCCTTGGCAGCAGAGCTGAATACTGATAGTTTGCAACACTGTCAGTTTTTGTTTAAGCAGAACTTCTCAGTAAGTTGTATTTGACCCATGCTTGCCCAGTAGATGATCACTTGTGGGCTATAACTACCCTTGGGAAAGATTCTGTCATAGTCTGAGTGGCTCCAAAGTCTCTTTGTCTGCTGCAGCCTTGCAGGGGAAAGCACCTGGCTTATTTTAGTGGCTCTGCTCTCCAGAAATCACCACTTGCAGGCCCTTTAGTTAACCGTCCTCATAACTGAATGCCTAAAGCTACTTGTCAAAAAGCCGGGATTGCTGCAACAATTGCAGAGCCACATTTTCTCTCCAGTGGCGAGAGGTCAGGGTAATGTGCAGCCACAGATGTCCTTGGGGGCCCCAGGGGAGGAAACCAGCATTTTAAAAGATACTGTCAGGAGAGGGCAACTGGAGTTGGTAACGCATTCTTTCCTGAAAAAATCTGGCCCTTTTAAAGTTTGGGGATTTTTTTTAACTACTTCAAATAGCACAGTTATTCTTTGGCAGCCTGAGGGCTCTGATACCAGTCAAACTCTCTTAGAAGAGTGTAATTATCATTACAGTTATGTCATACCTATGGCAATTTAAGAAAGAGGTGTGTAGCTAAAGGCAGTTAGGGGCAAATACTTACTTTCTTCAACTTAGCGTCAGTTTTTGAGGACCTTCAATGTGGCAAAATGATTGGTTGACTTGGAATTATTGGTTGACTTGGAATAAAAAAAATTCCATCTGGCTAGCTTATGAAATGGTACATTGAGAGAAATGAAGCACCATGCATCAGTAGAAGTTTGCTAAGTATTTTTTAGCTTGCTTTGGATTTTGTCCTACCGGCTTTGCCTTGAGGGATGAGGCAGTTGCTACACTCTGTGTGGAGCAAAAATGCCTGTGCATGATGGCTGCCTATGAAATAAATTCCCATTTCATGAAGACTTTTTTTTTTTCTACCTTAGGTCCCAAATTTCATTAATGCTTCACTTCCAGCCCATGAACGCATTACTGCCCAAGAAATAGACAGCTACTTCCGGCAGGAGCTCATCTACAAACGAAATGAGCGAATGGGCAGGAGGGTGAAGGACCTTCTGGAAGAGCACCCAGACAAGAGTTTCTTCTTTGCATTTGGAGCTGGTATGTGACTGTGATGCCATTCAACCTGAACTCGTCCTTCCCGTGTCCTTTAGAAGCATTTTGAAAATTCTTGCCTCAGTTTAAAGAGGAGTTAGTACTTTTACTGTGGTGGAGATGGAACTCAGCTTTTCCCTGACAGTTGCACCCTAGTAGGAAAACCTTTTCAGTGTAGGAGACTGTTTTTCTTCAGTGTGCAAAGAGCTCACAGTGCATGTTCTTACTGCAGTGTCTGTGAATTACAGACATGTTTGGTGGGTGCAGAGGCAAAGATACTGAGTCAACTACAGTGCATACAGAGGAGGAACAGGTCATAGACCTACACACGTGCTTATTGTCTGGGCCACCAATGCAAGAGGATAGGAAGAATAGGGAGCTGAGATGAAAGGCAGCATGTCTGAGGGTGCACCAGTGCTTGAAATAACCTTTCAAGGACATGTTCAAAAGAAGAATATGCCAAATTATGTGAATCTAAGGGACACAATAAATGCAAGGGAAGAAGCAAGGCACAATTTTGCCTTTCTCTTCCTCCTGCAGCTCCTTACCTCTTTCACTGTGCTTCCCCAAGGAAGTTGTTTCTACATCTATTTTGGAGCAGTGCAGTGGGCCTAGTTGGGGAAAACCTACTCCATTTGCTGCCTCTTAGCAGTCAGCAGGACTCTACAGGCATATCCAGCAGCACATCCAACTCAATAAGGTCAGCATCTACACTTCAGACTAGGGCTGGATGCAGGGTATGAACACAGTTGTTTTGCCATGGCTCCCATCCTTTGTTCTATCTCCAGGGAAAGGAAGAAGTTAGGATCAGTGTTAGAAAAGACAGGTGCTAATTCCCAGAGAAGTATCACATCCGCCATGAGCCTTATGGCCTTTGGGAAAGGGGGAAAACTGAGACTGGTGTCAGTATCCATGTGTGGTTTTCCAGTCTCAGTGCATACTGTTTTAGTGAGGATGAAAGATCTAGACAAGGCAAGGAGAATATTTACTTAAACACTAAAAGCATTTGCATTCAGAGTCTGTGAGAGTTTCTGTACTTACAGCAGGGAGTTCTGGTTACAAACTTAGCATAACAAGGGTCCAATGTGTGAGACCCGGGATGTCAGGAAAGGTGGCTGACCATGCTTGTTCAGATGTGTGAGAAATTTGTAACCTGCAGTCTTCCTGCAGTATCACTTCTCTGTGCAACTCGCTGTCACAAAAAGCAGTGAAGCAGGCGCAGGCTGTGTAGATTCTGGTCATGTCTTTCTGTGGGCTAAGACCAGGGCATTGCTGCACTCCGCTGCTGAAGTTCTGACCATTTGAACCTGCTGCACAGATGTTTCTGACGAAAGCATGCACCAGCTCGAAGTCCAAGCTGCATCTGTTGCAAGTAGCTGCTGTTCTGTCAGGAGGCCAGTTGCGGATATTTGGGCTTTGGTTACTGCATCACAGCTTGAATGATGAGCAGCCCTTGTAAGCAGACATATGTGTCCCTCTGACATGTCCCAAGAGCAAGATCTTTTGAGAGGGGAGAGCTTCTTCCCCTCCTTGCACACGCTCTGAATCCCAGCAGCTGCAAATCACATGTCTTTAGATGGTTTTATTTCCCCTCCCACCGATTTCTCTCTGTTTCTGCCCTTCTGCCTCAGACTGTCTTCATTGTCACTGGTGTGCACAGCACTGCCCCAGAGTCCAGAAGCACTGCAGGACCAGGACAGATCCCTGTCCTTCATTTCTCAGCTTTCTTGTTCTCAGCTTTCCTGACAGTACTAAAATCCTTTCCCAGGCTTCCTGGAATCTTCACAGGCTTCCTGGAATCTTGCTTTTCTTTTTCCTTTTATTTTCCCAGTTCTCCCTTTTCTGTCCCCTGATTGCCCACATTTCTATACTGCAGCACTCCCAGGAGCCTTGTGCCTAGATGAATACCCTTGATCTTTGGCTTACATGTACATGGCTTGATCTCCCAGCACTGGTATGCTCTCTCATGCTTTTCCATAATACTTCTGAACCCAGACAGCTTTCCTGTCTTCCCTGGGGACTTTGGACTGATTTTTAAATTGTCTCTAATTACTCTCTGGCTTTGATACCAGTCTGTCCTCTGTTCTCATCTGCTCTTCCAAATAGTTCTGTTGAAAGGATAGTGCCAGCCTCCCACATTTAGCAGCACAATTCTTCATTTTGCCCTGGGCTGACTGCATGAGGTTTTTTTGGTGGGTTTTTGTTTGTTTGTTTGTTTGTTTTATTTGTTTCTTATTAAGCTTCTAAACGAGAAGTAGCATCACAGGATCTATTGCAGAAAACAGATCAATTTCTACAGATTTCTGAGGTTTCCTGAGTGCGTATTGCAATTGTGAATGCAGTCTTTTATTGTTTTCCAGCAAGCTAATTCAGACTTTTGGTTATGCAGATTGCTGTATGTGATAGATAATTATGTGGAAGAATTATTTTTTGCCAGCAAGCAGTGAAGATGAATAAATATCTTGTGATCAATTTTAAGCATTGCTTGGAATTGTACTGCTGTTAATTAGTTCCAAGAAAGTGCTCATACAAGGCAGGTTAGAATGAGTAGTAGGAAAAGAGAAGGAAAAAAAAGGCTATAGGAATGAAAATAAATCATGACTGCATGGTGGTTTGCCCTCTTCTGACCACCAGTGAAGAAAGCATCTCCTAGGAGTATCTTATAAACTGCAGGACAAAGTTGTATTAAAATGGTAGTAGGATATTTAAGTGTCTCCCAGTTAGAATGGAAGAGAAGACTTCTAATGGTTTTCTTTCCAGTTTTTTTCATCCAATTTTTTTTTAACAAAAAATGTATTTATTTTTAAATGTATTTATTTTTAAAACAGCTAGGCTTTTTCTAAGGAAAGTTCAGTTTTTCCATTAACAAAATACTATTGA
>VZTT01057765.1:4937-50468 GCA_013400855.1 Buphagus erythrorhynchus | reverse complement strand
TTTTTTTTTTTCCCCAAAATAAAGATAATCCTTTCTTTGGAATGGCCAGCCAGACCCATGCCAGGTCTTGGAAGACCAGTTTTCACCTTTCAAGGCTGCCACATTACACCTGATTGCTGATGAAACTCCATCATTTCCTGACTAAGCAACTATTCACTTTGCAGTAAAAAGATCTATAAAATAATAAAAAAAAACCATTTAAACCTTGAAAGACTGGGAAAATGTTTTAAATGTTTTAAAAGCCCCCAAATGAAATTGAGAAACTGAAGAGCCACAGATTTTTTCAAATGCTTCTTACCAGAGTGTTAGAAACTGCTGTTCCCTGTGTTTTAACATCAGGGCAGTTTCCCAAATTGCTTTGATCACAGGTGCTTCTTACATTTTAAATTACACAAAAATGTCTGCTCTTTCTGCAGCTGGGGCTTCCCCCCTGCTCTTATGCAAAAATCCCTATTTAAATGAGTTTCTGTATTCTAAGCAATAGAAATTTAACAGCATGATCTGAATGAAAAAATCTTTTAAGCTCTGATTCCTGAAAGCAGGCTTCAGGGAATTCACTTGAGTAACTATTTGCATGTGAGTTACTCATTAACAGCACAATGGGACTTCCAAGGGTCCCTTAGTTTAAAACCAGTCAGAAGAACTTGCTGGGGGAGGAATCAAGACTAACTTTTCATAGCTTCTTAAGAAATTAAAAGGTGACAAAGTTCATGTGAACAGCAAAACCCAATGTGTCTAAGCCAGGAGATAGGTAGAATTTAACATGTTTTTTGAAATTCTTCTGCAGAGGACACAAAGCCTCACACCTCCAGTTCCAAAGCTATTTTTCTCTTTGGGGGAGCTGCCTGAAGGCAGGCAGTGAGGGCTTGCAGCTCCACAGATGCCTGGTGGAGGGTCAGGAAGAGAAGGGTTCCCCTGTGCAGGATGCCCCTGCCTGCCCCTGTGTCAGACCCACTGTCAGGCAGCTGCAGAGCTGGGGACAAGCTGGGAAAATCGACAGGGACTCAAACACTCACAGCCTGGGAGAAATAATACTGAGCTTAAATGAATTCAAACTCCCAGAGATAGAAGCAGTGCAAGTTAGCACACGCAGGGGCGCAGGGCAGTGCATAGATGCTTTAGCTTCAAAACCACAGGCTCCTTTTTCAAGAGCTTCACACTGTCACTTTCAGCTCTTTGTAAATAAAGGAAAGGAGAGTGTTAGCATTTAACAATTTATAGCGGACCTCAAAACTGGAAGTAGGGCAGCCTTCATTTCCCTAGCTCTGAGGGATACAGGATGGCTGACAGAAGTAAGAAGACACTGAGTGGGAGCAGAGGCCAAACTCCCTGGTGATGCAAAGAGGGCTCTTGCAAGACATCTTGCCGCAAACTGCCTGCTTGAGGCTTTCCATGAAGGAAAATTGTCTTCCCCATCCGCTTCTCTCCTACTTATTTTGAGGGTGTGGGAAGACTGCAAAGGTGAGACAGAAGTTAAACTGCAGTTTAAAAAGAAAATACCAGTCCCACTAGTGTTTTCAGATCTTCACAAAATGAAGGCCAAAAAATGTGCACAAGGGCTTGATCTAAAAAATCAAGAGGTACCAAAAGCATGAACTACATAGCAGCTGGTCTTTCAGAGACAGCAACAGATGACCAAGGCTGGTGTTTCCAGCTCACTTCAAAAAACCCAGGTTCAGCCCAGGGCACAGAACCACCTGCCCAGGACTATTTGAATTATTTACCAGGGATTGTGAGCTGGTGCTTTTTTCCACCTCAGTCCCTTCAGACAGTCCTAAGATCACAGTCACACCTTGAACACCCCCTCCCTGCTCCAGCCTAGCTGTGCTGCAGGACACAAGTTGATGGGATGCACTGGGGTGAGAGCACTATGGGATCTGCCCTGGCTGTTGCTGCCCTTGATCCATCCTGCTTGGATGCAGCACTGCTTAAAATTCATGTCAGCTCCCATACCTTTCCTAACCAGCATTTGGTGGCTAAATTTAGGGCTCTAGGAGGGCTCACATATTTGGGGTCAATTTTATCTCCTCTAAAATCACAGGTAAAACTCACAGAAGATGTATTTCACAGTGGTAAAGTGCCCTCCATTGAGCTTTCAGTCACTCACTTAAGGGATGTATGTCCCCAGGAAAAATGGTGCTGCAGAGCCAAGCTACACCAAAGCTCTGGATGGCTTCCAGGCAGGACCAGCCTCCAGCCCCGAGCTGCCATCCCCATCCTGAAGAGCAGTGGAAACACGTGGAAGCATTTGCAGCTGAATGGGGCAGAGGGCTGGATGGTCAGTTGGCACCATGAAACTCCATGCCAAGCCCACCAAGCTCCTGAAGCTGGGGCAGTTTCACATTTCAGCCATGGCAAGATGATTTATTAGCACAGGCAGAGACAGACAACTTCCTGCTACCTGACACTTGTGCTGCTCCAGATGGGTATACATTGCTGTCTGACTACATCAAGTGAAGTTCAAGCTACATCTGTGCTATTGGAAAAGAGGTTGGGTCGAACTGTAATGGGTTTTCAGCATGGGCACGTTTTGGGAGTCCCAGTGCTATGGCTCAGCTAACTTATTGTCGTTTCCATGCTGAAAAGATCTTCAAGAATTTCATCCCATCCTTTGCCAGTCAGAACCAAATTTACATCTTCAGCATAGATACATGAGGATTTAACTAATTTTCCACACAAAGAAAGAGTAGTTAAGATCCCCAATTGCATGTGAGGCTTTAAATTAAGAAGATTTTGTTAAACAAAAGTACCAGTACACGATGGGCTGCGCAGCTTTGCTAGGTACAAAACATGCATTGCAGGCACACCTATCATACATGTAACACATATGAAGGGAACAGATTTCTTTGACTATAAAGTGGGGGGCAGGGGGGGGCATGGTTAAGAAAAGAAACAATTTGCCTTCCTGCTTTCTCAGCAGAACGGAAAGTAAGAGCCAAACTCTCTAACCTCTTGCTCAGATAAGCTGTTATTCATAGGAGCAAATCTGTTTATGCCAACATGCTCATCTGAGTTCATGTTCTAAATCCCTGTGTAACAAAGCCTTCATAACAATCTCAAGTTTGCTCCCCGAGCTCTAAATAAGCACCACTATGAAATGGCTTTGTGCTGGGTAAACACCATGAAAAGGAATAGCCAGGCTGAGGGCTGAGCTCTGAGGACAAACTGGAAAACTCCAGCAACTGAATGTGTATGGAGAGCCTTTTTCTAAAGTGAGCTCTGCAAGCAATAATGAAGGTGGATTTCCCCCATGTTCACACTTCCAGCATCCCGACCTTTCCTTTCCAAATATGATCCACTGTTCAGACTCTGACACAGCAGACTGGCCCCTATGTGGCATGCTGACACACAAGCCTGGGCCCCAAGTCCTTGCATTAGCCTAGCTTGTTCTAGTTTTTTGTTCCGTTTGAAATGGGATGTTGGCCTCCAATTGCCAGACAGCATTTCCTGGTTTGTGCTTGGAGAGTTGGTGCTTTTACAGCCAGACATGATACTGGAGTTCAGGGCATTAAACCAAAAGGTCTGAGAGTGCCATTTTGTACAGACTCTTCTTTTCCTAAAGAATTAATAAAAAGAGAGAGTGTCTAAAAAGCTGGTACTAATAGGTTGATGTCCTTCAGGGAACCTGTTGAAATGTGCTTTCAGGAAACAGTAGACTAACGGGATGTCCCCGGCACACAGGCAGGCAGGCAAGCCAGCCTCTGGCTTTTTAATTGTGCATGGCATGATCTGAGTTCATAGGCACAAGAGCAAATTGTGTTTTCGCTGAAGAATCTTCCAAAATGAGCCCAGAGGAATCTCCAGGTGACAGAAAAAGGCACGTAAAAGTAAACTGATCGGTTTAAGTAACATGCCACATTCTTCGTCAATTTGATGCAGCTGAAACCCACAAACATACAAACTTGGTGAATCCAGCAAAAATCTCTCATATCCTTTGACAGGAATATTGCTGACTGGCGAAAAACATGCACAGGAAATCAGCTGAAGGTGGGGAGAGGGAGATCATGTAACACGTCTTCTGTCCTGGCTTTCCAAAGCTGGCCATGCTGACTAGTAGTGGTGCTGGTAGGCAGCTGCTGGGGTTGTGCCATTCTCTATGTGTTTCAGGTGACAGGAGTGACAAAGCAAATGTTCATCCAGTGGGTAACAGCGATGTCCATCTTCGTCGTTCAGTTCCATCCCACAGTCCTGCAAAGAGAGGCCATGCAAATTATTAGAGCTTGTGTTCATCTTCCAGTGTCAGCTGGGGTCTGGCTTCCCAGGAAAGTGATATTGTGACAAGAACAGAAGACACCCAGCCAACAGCTCCTTCCTAATAGGTCCAGCATGTACCACAAGAAGAAAAACATGTGACATGGGCATTTTGATGGGCAGCCTTGTACAAACTTGTTTAAAGCAGTTTTATTGAATAAGCTTTATCTTGTCGTAAGGTGCAACCCTCTGTATTTTAAACACACTCGTGTCTCCTTACACTGTCAGGTAAGAGATACCTCTTCACATTACAGTGTACTGATGTGAAATCAGCTTGTGGAGTCAGGGCCTCTTTTCACTGCATTACAAGCACAGTGAGAAAAGACAACTATTTATTTTAATTCTCAGTGCAGAAGTATGGCAGCTTTCTGAGAAGCCCTGCACAGAGACTAAATGGTTTTTAAGAGCTGGCATCTCCTGGATTTTTTTCTTGTGCAGCCATATCCTTTCTCCAGCCCCAAAGACACATTCATTTCCCATGAGAGTGAAGGTAACTTACACCCCATAGGATCAGTCACCACCTAAGCATTTTTCAACAATCTGACTTGGAAATCAGATACACTGATGTGATCTGGAGCTCAAGGCTTCTGAAAGGAAGCAATAGACCTTACTAAGTCACCACACTTCCTGCATTAACAAATAAACTGCCAAGTTTGAAAAGCAGTAATTAACTTGCTGCCTGTAACTTTATGGATAGCAAATGAGATTACAACTGAAACGCAATGCTGCAAAAACTTTTGTCCTCAGTCTGGAAATTTCTCAGTCAATAGAAAGGGTCTCACACTGCAAGGTTTGAATTGCTCAACTACTGCTACTGTAAGGCAGGGGATTTATTTAAATCTTAAAAATAATAGCAGTTATGGCTATTAAACACCCACTCCCTGAGAAAGCTGCTGACCTACCTCACAGTGATAACATTCCACATGGTAATCCTTGTCCATGGACACAACCCGAATGGTCTCATCAGACCCCTGTGAGCATTTGAGCAAAGCAGAAATTACAAAGGATTACAGCAGGATCAGACACCTGCACTCTGTAGATTGCTTCCTGCAACAAAATTAATGTTGAGAAAATACATTTGGGCAACTGGCTGGAGACCACAAATAAATCTTGCCACTTGCAGTTATTTTTACAGTAAAGCTTCATCATTGACTGACTGCAGATATCCTCTAAAATGTGACACCAGAAATGTAAAAATATTCTGTTTAACAGTAATATCTATCAGAAATCACAAATTAATGACTTGGTAATTTCAATAGATCACATTTTTCAGCATTTGAAATTAGTTTTGCCCAAGATTCATCTCCTCCAAGTATTAAAATGAGTTAGTCCCGAGTGGTCACACAGAGGACATTCATGAGTACCAACAGCATCTATTGACATAAAGGAAAATTCTCCTGAACATAAAACTAGCAGCAGCATAATCCTGCAGGAGATGAAAAAAGCAGCATGGCCAAGGAAAAATAAGCTTTATCATTGAACAAAAGAAGTCACATCTCAAGAACAGTGCATGAGCTTAGACCAAAGGGTTGCACTCCAGAGGAAGCGACCATCTCTCCCCATCCACAAGCACATTCGTCTTGACGCGTGGTCAAGTGTGAAAGAGAGCAAGGCCTGACACTCCTCTGCTGAGGGAATATGGAATAAAAGGCTCTCACCTCAGAGGGCAGAATGGGAAGTCCACACGCTGCACATTTTGGAGCTAAAACTCTGGAAGAGCAATGAGAAATTGAAGGCAAGTTATGGATCAACATAAAAAGAGGGGCCTGTGTGTTCTCAGTGATAACATGAAAAGCTGCAGCTGTAAATCACTTACCCACAGGAAAGCTTTGTATTCTGAGATCATAAATTAATTTTCACATTTATTTTAAGTAATGCTTGGCACATGTTGCTCAATCAGGCAAAAAGAAACCTTATATTTTACATTTAGTGCCAGAAAAAAATACAAAATTCACCTATAAAATTCTTGGTTGCTGCTGAGAGATTCGGAAAAGAAAATGAGGAGGAACTGAGCAGGACTGCCCCCAGAAAAATACGTTAAAAGAAGTGGCAGCCTCTGGGTAGGAAACTTTTGAGAAACTACCACATGACTGCACAGCTTCTTAAGGCCTTATAATACAATAATTAATTAAATTAAATTGCAAGGAAATATTAGTTATTTCAGAATAATGATGGCATACAAGGGCACTAATCTTGGCAACAGGATTATAACAACTCTAGTCTTGGCACAACATAGAGGAGTTCCAAGGGCTGCCTGTGCAACACTTAATACTCTCCCTGCTCAGAAAATGGAGCAAGGACCAAAGTAAGCCAGAAGGACACACAAAATGTGTGCAGCTCTAATACCATAACTACCAGCAAAGAGCACAGCCATTTTATTTTACAGTCTAAATAAGAAGTGATTTATAAAGTGGATTTATCAGTTGTTTAATACAGAACTGGCTAAAAGTTTTGCTTTGCAGGTTCAGTGGCAATTCTTTAAAAGTCAAATTCAGCCCTTCAGCTACTCAGAAACAAAATCACATTGATTTCCACAGGCATTAACAGGCTTACCTTAAAGCTGACTAATTTTGTATGTCATTGAACACACTCACTCTCTCTGCTTTCCAGAAGGGGCAGCTGATGCCCAGAGGTCTGACTTCATCTGAGTTACACAGGAGTCAACGGCTGGATAAGAGGAGAGAGGAGGAATTTCTAGGGTCTAGCCCCATCCTCAAACTTCCAACCACGTCCCTATTTTACTAATCTGCACTCCTAACTAGCTGAAAAGATAAATTAGAGGCTTGCAGCTTGGAACATCTCTGCTGTTTATTTTGCCCTTACTTGTGGTAATCTCTGACACAGTAGATTTTGTTTTCAGAGTCTACGGTGAATGGCACACCGTCCAGACACTCATTGCAGATGACGCATCGGAAGCAGCCTGGATGATACGATTTCCCTAGAGCCTGCAGGATCTGCAACAGAGCAAGAGAAAGGAAAAATGCATATGAAGAGCCAATAAAGGTGAAAACAGTAAACACACAGCTTTACACCAGATAATGCTGCATATTCATCAGCAAGGCTGCCTCTTTTTTCCCATGTCTCATCTGAAAAATCAGTTAACAAGGACGGAAAGGGCAGCTGGAATCAATATATAGCATCTGGCTCTAGAGATATTAATTATTAGCATGGGTAAGAAAACAATTTAGAGACTCAGTCAAGGTATTTAGCATGACAAAGGACAGAAGTGACAGAATTTAAAGGAAAGAAAAGAATTTCTGAAGTCAACAAGTAGAGAATACTTAGCAAGATCACAAGGCAAGATGTACCAGCTGAACAAAGGAAATACACTTTTATATTCTCCATGAGAGGTTGAAACTAAGTATTATTGCTAGGTTTTCATAATTCCTTAGATATAGAAGGGCTTTGTACTTGCTCGCCTGGCTTTCTAATTAGCACAGAATATGGAAACTGTGTTGAACTCAACAGCTGCAATTCACTACCTGGAATACCATGGTCTGTCAGTAGAAGGATCAGACTTCTGAGTAGGAAACAGCAAACGAAGATAATTAATGATAAGCATTAGAAAATGTTGGGAGGCTTGCTGTGAACCAGAAATTCCTAATTTCTTTGCCTCAACTGTAGTCTTATACCACCAGCTATACCGGTCTCCCTCTGAACGTCCTATAACTGAAAGCTGACCTCCTGAGTGTGCCCCACTCCATGCACATCTGGAATGGATGGTACCTGCTGTAGGCTAGTCCTGCTTTACAGATCTGAACTGAGGTCTGGATCACACACTCTGGGTCAAACCTGCTCCCCAGAGGATCAGTACCCACAAAAAACGACAAGGAAGTGACTTAATCCACAGCTTTACTGCAGGAAAGAGATGCTGAGAGAGCTGCACTGATGCCTCACAGCATGGGAGCACTGCAGGGCCACAGCACTGCTGAGCAGGAAGCATCAACAGGATTACAAATACATTATCCAGAGTAGTCCAAAAAGGGGTGAAAGACCTGGAGACTCTGCTTTTCAACACTCACTGAAAACGGGCAGAGCAGTGTCTCTCCACCACGTACCATAGGGTGTCAGCCTCACTTCCTTGAAAAAATCGACAAAAGGCTCAGTGGATTTTCCTTATGATACCAGTCTCGCACTAGGCAAACTACCAGATGATAGCAGACAGCATTGGATATGAATATATTTTGCTTTTGATGCACGCTTCTAAAAAGCTGTGGGAGTTTTTTCTCCTAAAGTAATTATCACTTACCATGTCCATTATCAAATGACCACAAATGAAACACCTGTCAGCAGACTGCTGGAAACCAGAATACTGCAAGGACAAAAAAGAATTCATTTAAAATTTCACAAGGCCACTCAAGCATAAACAACAGTGTATTGTGGAGTGTTACTTGCATATTTGTTATCAGTCCTTTTTCTGTGCTCCTTACACAGAAAAGTTAAACTTTCCAATGCTTTTTTCGTTATAAAAAGGTGTGGACATATGATATTCTATCTGATATTCTATCTACACTTCTGACTTCCCAGTTTCAGAAAGAGTACAAGTTCCTGTAACTTCCAAGTCCAAAATTTAAGTTTAATTTAAAGTATAAAAATAAATACCATAAATGCACATGCAAATAAGGCAGTTACTAATAAGACTTATTTACATATTTATACATGCCACATGAATCTACAAGACAAGAACTTACTTGTGTTTATCACATATTTATGTCACAATATCTGTATATATAGGCCTGGAAAGCCAAATTTTTCTTTGGTTTCATGGTTATAATTTTGTTGAAGCTTCTCTGAGGTCAGTGGTATTGTTCCAGTCCCCTGTTAGGACAGCAATCAAGTCTGGCCCTGAGCAACTATTTTGCTGTTTTTGCTGAGATCTATTGGTAAGGAACTGTCTGTCATGTCCATGGCATGCACCTTGGGCACAGCACATCATCTGTTTGAATGAAGGAAATGCAAACTTGGAAAATGAAATATTTTAGGTGCATTTAATCCTTTTATATTCATAGTATGTAGAATACACTGAGGAGAACAAAGAAGATGAACTTACTCTGACAGAAATCATTAGGATTCTCCAATTAGTAAGAAAATACAAGTTTTTCAAGTCTCAAGGAAGGCTTAATCTACCAGGACTCAGGGGCAGAGGGTATATGGATTTTTATCTGCACCAGCCAAGGAAAGGACTGTGGGGTTGCTTCATGCTTAGGTACACTCACACAGAATGCACTGAGGGCAACAGAAATATATCCATTAAGTGAAAAAGGAAATTCATCCATTCATTCTTCTGTAGCTGCTCATCTCACTCCTGCCTCCTCAGTACGGCCACAGAGACAATGCTTTGAAGGAGCCATCACAATAGGTTATGGCTTCAGCTAGAGGTCTGTGCCACAAAACCAAGGCCTCTCATTCAGCTACCTCCAGCACCACATGTGGGCAGCTACCATGGCTGGGGCTGGGCCTGGGAAAATGCTGCAGCAGAAGGGCCAGGCAGGATGCTGGACTGGAAGCATGTGAAACACAGGCCAAGCTGACAGGCAGAAAGGCTGTGAGTCTGCTGGCAACACTGAGATGTCTCATTACAAGGGTCAACTGGGTGCTTACCAGGAAGTCTTCTTCACAAAACACCTTTCCATTGACAAAATAAAAGGCTTTTCCTCTCAGCTTTCGACCTAAGGAAAAAACCACAGAGATAAGAAAAAGATCAGCAGAGAGCAAGGAGAAAATGTGATCAAAACCTGGCTGCTGAGAAGCAAACAACAATGAAGATGTCCAAGGACAGATGTCACACAGCTGGAAAAGAGCATCTAACCCCAGCATGGGTCTTCCCAGACTCCAGCCCACCAAACCCTCTTCTACTAGTGGTTGCTAATGAATGCCCAGTTGGTGGATCTGGACTAAAAAAAAGTTCCACCTTTGGGTAGGAGGTAGTAGCTTTGCAAGCCTGGACCACCTCCTGGCAGATTACCATGTGCTGTAACTCTGGGAAGAGTGAGGGAGGATACACTGACTCATGCTGGAAAGGAAGCAAGGAGGAAAGAAGAAAGGGCATATAGATAGTGACCCACACTTGACTTAATTCCTCAAAATGTCACGACCTTGCTGTTTTGCTATGAGCAGCAGCTGCCAGACAAGGCACTGTAATACCCGAGCACTCACTCTGCCCCAGCAGAGAGCAACACCAGTGCATTCAACAGGCTTCTCTGCTACCTACCAGCACATTTGTAACTGCAGCTGCCAACAAAAAGCTTTGAAACTATTAAAAAAATTTTAATAAAATCCAAATGTTGTAATCAAGACAAGATGACAAAGTTTTTCCAAGAAAGAATTCTACATATGGAGATTTGTATTTACTGCAGCTTTCATGTTTATGCCTCTCATTCATCATCTGTTTTCAGTTCCATGTAATCATGGCACTGTTTGCTCACACTGCCACCACTCTTAAATGCCCTACCCTCCCCCATGAAAAAAGGTTTTGTTTGTTTATAAAAAGCTGCTCCTACTTCTTTGCAGCCTAGTTTCCCTATTGAATCCAGGGTTTGAAATGCAAGCCTGGCAGTGGAACGGTTCCGCACTGGAGCCCCAAGCACGTGCCAGGAGACAGTGCCCAGGGCAGGAGGAGCAGCGCTGCCTGGGCACAGCTGGAGCAGGACCTGCTGCAGGCTGGTTTTGTACACCTATCAGGCACTGCTGGAAGGAAATTGGGTCTGAGACACTGGGGCCCAGAAGCCTCCAGCTTGACATGCTGAATGTGGCCAGTATTAACAAAAAAGTGATTATCAGCTGCTGGGTGTATAAATGCGAACAACACATGGGGCTGGTCTGGGGCTCACCTTATGGTATGCCCCTACCCGGCAGCCTTCAGTGAAGAACCACGCTGGCTGCAAGGCTTCAGGGAATAGGAGGAAGCCAAATAAACCCACTTCAAGAAACAAGTATTACAGTCTCCTGCATACACCAGAGGGCACCCTCAGGCTGGGAAACAACTCTTGCTTGCTCATTTCTTCCTCTGTTGCTTTCAGTTTCTCCCTGCCCACTTCTGGGATGGACTGCTCCCAGTGTCTCTTCGAGGTGAGGAAGCACTTTGTCATCATATAATTGGAAAGGCAAGATGCAGGAAAAGCTCACTTCCCCAGGCTACACTGGGAAATTTGGAACACCTTGCAAAATGGAGATGCTCCAGGGCAGGTCCAAAGTTTTGCCAGTAAATTGAGCCAGGCCAGCATTTCATCAGCAGCCCTCAGTGCCCTGTCCAGGTCTCAGGCAGCGGGGCAGGTGGAAGACAGGGCAGTGTGTTTTCTCAAGGAACAAACCCCGGTTTGCATGTGAAGGAACTTCATTGTTAAACTGTGGGCATTGCTCAGCTCCATGTTTACTGGACCAGTGCAGGAGCCAAAAGCACATGGCCCTGTCGTAGTTGCCGTCCTCCATTCTCTTCTAAGGCTAGGGACAACCATGTAACCTGAAGGTCAGAGATGACCTAGGGCACCAGCCCATCCTTGCACCAATTCAGACATTGGATAGGACATGGAAGAAAACCTGACAATCCTAAAGCATCCCACTTTGATTTTTCTCATCCGCCCTGATGTTGCCAAGGTTGCTGAAACTGAAACAGGACCCGGAGTTCAAAACAGAAAGTGTCTAATCTTGGACATATAATCTTTGTGGCTCATAACCCACGGTGTGTACTTGCATGATAATCCCACCTGTGTGCCTGCCTGTCCACAGGTAAGCATGGCATGCTCACTAGCAGCTCTAAAGTCGTGGTTTCTCAGGAGGGACAGGAGAGGCATGGGAATACCCGAGATTTGCACCACCTTTGTCAAGGGTGGTCCTAAGCAAGTTAATAACAAGCCTAATGCAGCAGGAAGTACTCTTGAAAATCTCCCACTGATTGAAATGCAACTCTGGGATTTGGCACTCCCAAAAATGAAAAACAAACAAAAACATTTAACTTTGGTTTTAAATTACATGGTAACGAGGGCTCCAGTTCTGTGCAACGGGCAGGTGCCCAAGTGACTTTCCATCTGCATGCAATGTGTCTTCTTAAAGACAAGCTGACAGTGGTGAGGAAAAACACACACGTGGGGCCATGCAATGAGAAACACTTCTTTGGATGAAGGCCTGGTGCATGAGCAGCAGACATTCTGACAGAAGGGATGAGGATTGGATCACTGCCACAATGTCATTCTTCCATGGTGACAAAAAAAGCATTGACCAGCCATTCTGCACCCAGTGTATTTTTAACACAGTGACTTTAGCAGGTTAAGATTGATGGCAACAGACCTTCAGTGAAGGTACCACAGCCAGCATGCTATGTCTGGGCTTCTGCTGTAAGCTCATTCGGCAGGACAAACCCTTTACAAAGGATTTATAATTTGACCGTTGGCATTACATGAGTCCCTGAAGAAGAGTTGCTGACACCAAGAGCATTTTGAGGCAGGACAGGGATGATTTCATTACTTTTGTTAGGGAAGAGGTAAGCATTTTAACTATTTTTAGTTCTTCATGACTCTCTTTAAGCTCCTGGCAGAAATGTAAAAGGAAATTAGCAAAAACCATGAGTAACCAGGTGCTCCTGCAGCCACCATGGGAGTGGTTCATGCAAACACAGCCCATTTCTTCCCTGCTGCTCTCAACTTCTCCCTGCACACTTCTTGGATGGACTTCTCCCAGTGTCTCTTTGAGATGAGGAAGCATTTTCTCATCATACAATTGGGAAGGCAAGATACAGGAAAAGCTCACTTCCCTAGGCTGTGCTGGGGACTGTCCTGGTGGAGCTGGGAAATGCACGTTCTTGCTGCAGCCACACCAGTAAAACAAACAGCACTGGGACTGCCCCACAGTGCAGAGCAGGGTGGCAGTGACTTCTGTCTCTGCATTGAGCTCCCTGCCACGGGATAGTGCCTTAAACTAAACCACTCCCTCTCAAAAGCAATACTTCTGACTGTGCCTGCAAAGGCTGGCACAGGTTTCACTTGAGCATGGAGATGCTATTTTATTTTCACCAAAAGGAAGGACTGAGAGGTTAAATGCCATATAAGGAACCACACATTGACAACTACCTACTTTCAAGATATATCATGATGAAATATCCTTTGACAAACCCAGGAATATTTAATGAGCGGCTTGCTGCTTTCAGGATCAATTGTTCTACTACATGTCTTATGCTGCTGGCTCCTGACTAAATTTCACTTTCACTTCACCCTGAATTTAACTAATCTCACATCTGAAAAGATTCAGACAATTAAAATTCTTTGGCATTTCAACCTTACTATCTTCACTTGTTTTTACAAGGTATGTTGTTCATCTCTCTGACAGGAAGTTTGAGCCCTATGCTTTTATGTACTGCTCATCCCTCACATGTCTGTCTGTTTAGCTGTGGACCTTCAGGATGACCTCGAGGTTATTTCAGCACCAATTTCAAAATATTTCAAGTTGAGTCACTAGTGCCTTTGTGCTAAAATAAACACACTTTGCTTTGCAGGTGATAATAGGCATACCATCAGGCTGCACTCCCAGGATGCCAGTGCTTTTGTCCGCTGTTTTCTCAAACAATGGCTCTCTCCTTTTGAAAACTACGCAGAGAGAGTTTAACCAGGGACTTGCAATGCCCTTGGCAAGGAGGATCCTGAGAGATGTATCATTTGCTTGATAAGGATTTGGACTTAACTTTCTTTTTTGAAGTTGCTTTTCCATTATTTATTAAAAACAATGGGGTCACAAACCTATATTCGAAGACAAGAGACAGCTTGTCAATGCATACAATGGAACAGGGCCATGTCTGGATCCCAGGGCTCTAGAGGAATGCACAACCAGGGCTGCTGCATTGCTGGAGAGGCAGTGTGTGGGCTTCACTTATCACTTACTTAAGCACCATGGAGCTCCCTGCGGTATCTGCACAGCAGATAGGCAAAAATCACTGCTGACTGGCAGCTTCTCCTGGGTCCCTTCCACACTGACAGCCCTGGGCCTCTGCCAGTACAAAAATCGGTGCTTTTTCAAGTACCACAGCTGTAAAATAAATTTGGATATGTGATTACTGATGGCACGTTAAATTCAGCCAGTACATGTGTTTTGGGAGTCTTCTGCTGACAGGCAGTATGGTGTCCTACCATGTGCAGCAGACTAGGTCAGGCATCAGACAGCTCTGTTTAATTTCTGCTGTCTCATTTCTCTTGGCCACTGTTAAAGCTGGATGCAGCACTGAGGCTGACACAGAAGTGTCAATATTTCCAATCTGCTCTAGAACGGAGCCTGCATGAAAGAGTCACTTCAATGCCTGTACATCCTCCAAATCAGGTAAATGGCAGATATCCCAGGACAGACCAAAATCTTGCTGAAACCAAGGGCAGGAGGATAGGATATCTCTGAGAAGAAGTAAATCTATTACCATGTAAGATGTTCAGCCTCTCTCAACTACACCAGCTGTATGGTAAGATTGTAAACCGTACCCTCTGTGTTCTCACCATACATTTGAAGCAGTAGGAAAAAAAACAAACAAACCCAAGCAAGAAAACCTCAAAACTCTCAGAAGATGATCAGATGCCTGAAAGCCAAAAACATGCAAAACACGCATGTAAGAAAAGTCAGCAAGAAAAGTCAGCTCTAATGGCAACACAACCACAGGTGAGGGCAGAAATGGATCCCCAGACAGAAATATCGCAAAAACACAGCACACCACACAACTGAGCAACACCTCTCTTTTGCCACCAGGCAAACTGTAAGAAGATATTCAAGAGTTCTTCTTTTTAGGGAAAACCCCTAGAAGTCAAAATTCAGAGGTAAAATACAGTCACCCGGGGACAAAGCAGTGCTTTTGATCCAGACAGTCTCTGCTCAGTAACTGGTTTCATCCCAGTGCTCAGACACTCTGCATCACTCTGGAGACTGCTGCCCTGTTCCCCAAAATGCACCAAAACCAGGTGGCTGTCAAGAGCTGGCCTCCCACCCAGTGACTCATCGAAACACACAGAGCGTCAGAGGAGGAAGGAGGGGGAAGCAATCTCTGTGACCTCAGTGAATGTAACTGTATGTTGAAACTACATGAGAGAGTAATTTTTAAATTTCTCTGGTTATGGAAAGAGCCTCAGCGCTCAGAAAATTACTCACAGGTATCATTAAAACGTTGTAAGAGACCCACTAAAATCTTTACAGCACCAATTAATCCTATGCCAGTTCTTCACAGAAAACAGTACTTTGAAGATGACATTATAAAATAGAAGGACTAGAAGGACTGGAAATTTATTCCACTAAAGATTTCAACCTTTTTTTAGCTCCTCACATTGTCCTAATGATTTCAGACTTTCAGCCAGCACTAAAACACATGCAATTGACTGAAACCACTATTACACTGATAAATCCCTAACTGCATCCATCCCCTTGAGGAGCTGAACATCTGCACCTTTCCATCAAGGATATCTACTGAGGACACCTGATCCACACCAAAGCCCCTCCAGCTCAGGCCTCATATCACTACTGCCCTGAAATTTGGCCAGGAGAGAAACAAGTACTATCACCTTACTGTAAAAGCTGCCCTGGTTTTTCTCATCTAGAGCAAGCACTTCTTGTGACAAACAACAGGATTTTTCACCAGTGAGCTGAGACTGAAAACAAAAAGTCAGCAAGAACATAACAGCAATTTAGACTGAAGCAGAAAAATGTACTGATGAATTGCCTGTCCCCTAAACTGTAAATCCAAGTACATCTAAATCTTTTCTGACATGATTTTTGCTAAAAAATTATATTGTTTACTATGCAGACTCTGGCATGATAATTTTACTGAAGAGATGCTGAGAATGGATTACTGGCAATGCTTTGCACTCTCCACTCTGAAGATTTGCACATTTCTCAAGTAAGTTGATTATTGTGGTGGGTTTTTATCCAATTATAGGCACTAAGTTTTGCCTCCACTAGAAGAGATGGCAGTTTCTGCATCTGAAGATAATCATACACATACATGTGGCCGTGAGTACGGTCATTGCTTTAAAAGAAGGGATGGGATTACGATGGTGCTAAGGACGATTAAATGTTTCAAAATACATCAGACTCAAGGCATGAGATTTAGAGAAGAAAGAATTCAGCCATAACTCAAAAGGTAGTAATGGGATACTTCGTTACAAAGCAATATATGACATTTTAGTACAATAGCAAGTTGCTACGAAGTATATTTTGTTTTCTGACCTATCACCTTTACTTAATTTTGCCGCACTGCTTATACTTTTATCCAATGAGTTACTGTTGCATGTACACACATATGCTTCTATTGTAACACCTAACCTCTTAGCAATTCCACTACTACACTATAAAACTCTTTACCATCTTATCTAATACAGTTTCTTACCTACTTAAGGCATATTCTTACTTACAACTATAGAAACATAAGTTTATAATTTTTCTGCTTAATATCTGTGTACTTCTATTTTTACATTAATCCAAGCTTTTTCCAAGGCTGTAAATCACACCCTTTAGAATCTGTGGAATTTTCTACCTTTCTGTTTCCCAAACATGGGGAAATTCACTTGGCAAGGCTGACTATCCTGCTCTCTGGGATTAAGTCACATGGGTAGAAAAAGATGACTTTCTGCTTTTAAAGTTATTTAACAGTGCAAATAAAAAATATGGTCTTCTTTTTCTAGGAGTTACATACCAATACAGGAGAAGTTTATTCAACATAATTAGCCCAAAGACACCAAGAGCTGCATTGCTCTAAGTAGCCATGCTTTATAATCACTGCAGCAAGACTAATTAGGCCAAGCAGAGGGTTATGCTTGCAGAAAACACTGCTTTGATAGCTTAGCTACCTAGTTTAGTAAATGACCAGTTTTTTTTTTTTTAACCTACTTTCATGGCCCTCCTGTAAAGCAAATATCATTTATTACTAATCCTGCAGAAGGAGCCTGAAGTTTTTTTCCTCTCCCTCTCTGCAAAAGGCTGCCTTGTTTGTGCCTCTGTCCTGTAACAAACAAGAAGATGAAGAAGACATTTATGCCAAAGTAATAATTCTAAATCTGTTGTTTTGACCTCTAAGCCAAATTTTCTGCATTACATGCCCTTGGCTCAGATAAGACAGTACATTTTTTCCCTGACAACTGAACCCTGTAGTGTATGCATAGCCCTGTTCAACAAACTGCTCTATCATTTATCTCTGAACATATGTATATTGGGAAACAGAGGGTGAAGGAAATTTGGCACTGTGAGATATCACCCCACCCCACATAACCCCTTGCTTCTTAGACTCTCTTAATTTTCTGCGCTGGGGAAACCAATGCACATTTGGACATAAATCCAGCTAGCAGCAAAATTAGAAATCCTTGCTAAAATGAAAACAGCAGGACAGTGGTTATAAATATCTGGAGGACAATATGCTTTACCTTAATAGGTAATTTTCTATATTTTATTTATTGGAGTGGGGGATATTCAGTGTTCCACCAGAGAAGAAATTTTAGGATTGAAATCAGGAGCAACCTTGACTTCTCAAAGTCAAGTTTGTACTGGATGGTGTCCAAGATGAACTCCACTTGACCTTAAAAGCACTACTTACTTTTCAGCTAGAAACCAGAGTTTCCACATAGGCTGCTCAAGATGTGCTTTGCAGCTAGAAAGACAACACCAAATAAATATTTATTTTTCTGGCAGACAGAAATGGTCTCATCACATTTACTGCAGTGACACAGGTGACAGAAAGCCTGCAGAGGGGCATGTGTCCTCTCTGAATGAATGACAGAGTGTGTGCCCTTTATTCCCACAGCAACTGATGGTCTGTGGGGCTGGGAAGTTACTTTGGGCTGTGAAAGGGGGGATTCCCCTCGAGTAGGTTTCCTTCCTGAGTGCAGGGCAGGATGTCCTGTACCTCCCCAGCAGCATCAGGCAGGCAGCTGCAGCGCAGAGGTCTGACGAATCAGAAAGTCAGCCCAGCACAGGTCAGGCCACAGAGCCTCGGAGCGAGCGTCTGTGCACCAAGGCCCTTCAGACCGCAGGGGCAGTGCAGAAAACCACCCCCTGCACTGAAGGGCTTCTTGCAAACCTTGCTGCCTGTAGAAGTCTGTGCACTTGAGGGAAAACATCACTACTGTGGGGGCCTCCCTCTGGCACTGCTCTTTTTGGAGTGCTGGGAATCTCATGCCACCAACACACCTTTCCCTCCATCCATCCATGCCATCCTACCAGCTGCCACTGCCTCCAGTTTCCATTTTAGTAGGGCCAGTGCCACAATGGGAAGGACTTCAGCTTTCATGACTACTCTCCTAAATATAACAAGCTGAATTAGGCTCTCACTTATACGCCCATGACTTGCATTCCCCTTTTTTGTCTTGTTTTGAAATACAGTCTTTTCTACTGAGGGAAATATCATTATTGCTCCCACATCCCTTTCTTTCCCACCCCTCCTTATCATTTGCACTAGCCTCGTTTCTTAATTTTACTTTCAGTTTGAAACCCTTTGCCCCAGCACATCTACTCAGTACATTTCTCAGTTACAGCCTGGGTAAGAGAGAAAATGGGCTTCACTTTGCTAAACTTGGCTTCTTTCCATCTTTCTAAGTCTCACCTGACATTCGCACCTTTTCATCTAGCACTGGAAACATTTGGAAAGGGTTGACTTTTAGAATAAGCAGCAAATAGCTATTCTTTCAACCCTCACCAACCCACCTCATTAGAAATGGGATTAAGCTAATTTTTAACCAAACACAGACAAACAAACAGATGTAACCACGGATACCTCTGCAACCACAACTACTTTTCTAGTGCTGGTCTCTAAATAAAGATTGTAAAATTAATTTTAAAAGGAGGATCAAAAGTGTCTCTTTCTAAAGCACCAGTTGCACAGTAGTAATTTTAGAAATTTAAGACAGCTCAAACCTGCTGCTGGATTATTTTTAACAGGAGCTTAGGGTGCAAGAGCAGTTCAGAGACTGCCTGGCCCTAGAGGGTGAGAGGTAACTGAAGCGAAGCCCTGGCTGCAGCCAGGAATCCTCTTCATGGGAGAAGATTAATTAATTTCAAATTAATTTATAAGAAAGGACAACAGAATGACTGGCTGACTTCTGAGCCTTTAGGAAACTGTCACTATATGCAAAAACCACTTTCTCTTTTCAGTTTTCCTATTTTCAGTCAGATGATGGTGAAATGCTCTACTAAAAACATAGGTGAGGCAGGGCAGCTGGTGTAGGACAGCTGGGAAATGGGGATAGTTCAAGGCTCAGCTATTATTAAAAAGCATACACATCTTTCTATATTTATTCCAACTTTACAGCTCCAAATAAAACACATGCAGTCCTGATGAGTTTACAACTCTAAATAAAACTCAGGAGGAAAAACCCTCAGTCCCATCTGGGAAAACCAAACTCATATATACAAAAGCAGCAGAAGATTATTATTTTTTCTGGCACTACATATACAGCTACACTTCTAAAAATACACTACTAGCACTGGAGTTAAACATAATACAACAGAAAAACCGCTGTCTTACAAACACAGACACGGTTTAAAATCAATTGGCCAGTTCCTCACTCCAGCTCCATCACAGACCTCATTGAAAAGCTGCTTAGGAGGATCCATACATTGCTGTATGCCCCAGCAAGCTCCAGATGTGGGTTTGACAAAGTGACCCACAGGGAGCTCAGCAGGGCCAGCTGAATCATTTACTCTGCTTCTTGGGTAGATTTCACAGGGCTCATCATCTCTGCTCCCAGCCTGATACCTTTGCAAAGTAACCAGTTCCCTCCCTGCAAAAACCATAAACCAAGCTGGCAGAGACATGCCCCTTATCTCAGGGCATGGCTGCATTTCTCTGGAGAAAGAGCGAGCAAGATGTAACCTGGGTAACCTGGGTCATTCATGCACTTACATGCTTTGGCTGGAGGTATTTCAGAGGTACAAAATTATTTTAGCAAGTAAAAGATAAGGCATGCAGCAAAAACACTGTCACTGGATTTACCCTGCAGCAGCTCCATCTGAAAAGTAAAGCCTGCTGAGACAAAACCCATGCCAGCTGAGGCATATTCACTGACACTTTGAAAAAATACTCCTGTAAGAAAATGTGGCTATAACTGAGAGGCAGAGGAATGAAAACAACCATCCCCCATACCAGAAAGCAGAAGCCTGGTACAATCCAAAATATCTTTTCTACATGTCTTGCAACAACCCATTCAAAAACAAACAGCAAGCACCACGACCATCAAGTCATACAGCAGACTCCAGCTGGGAGATAGTTTAATAACTGCTTTCTTTTCTTCCTCCTTTACACCAGAAAAATGTTAAGCCCGAAGAGTTTGGTGCAGGGCCTGGGACCAGCATCAGACCAGGCCAGGGATACTCACTGCAGGCTCCACAGGTGAAACAGCTGTCATGGTAGAGGTTGCCCATGGCTTGGCAAGCTTGGTTTGCTCCATACACGCCCTTGCTGCACTTCACGCAGGTACCTGGGAGAGAGAAGAGAGGTCACAAGTGGGACCTGATGGGGTGGCTGGGGACACTGGTTGGGTGACAACACATGTAGCTTGTCATGGTGGCTGAATAGCTTAGGACCATGTGGTTCACTGAAGCCACAAGATGTAGGTGACATAACTGTCACCTGCCCTGAGAGATGCTGTTAACAGTGGTCATGACAGCCATCAAACCTCCACAGTGAAAGACTTTTGCAAAAAAATAAACTGCACAAGAACACTCCTGTCCAGGTACACTGAAATCTCCTTCCTTCTCCCATCCTTTCTGATAACCTTTATATACGTCTAAACTTGCTTAAGTATCCTCACAAAAGCAGTGAGTATCAGTAAGTCGTGCTCAGAGCTCTCCACAGACCAGTAGTTCCTGCCACTTATTGTATAAGATAAGCTTGTTGGTCGTAACTGATGTGAGGAAAACACAGCTCTTCACTTAGCTCCTTTAATTCATCCATTTCAGACCCCAGTTGTGCCTGCTGAAGGCCCTAATGTTTTCCCAGCAGAGCTAGACCACCTGACACCTACCTCTCTTTAGAAGGAAACGGCACATCAAGCCAGTTTACTTACTTCATGCATTATCCTGTGACTGTGACAGGCTGTTTTTAAAGCAGCATCACTCTTTAACTACCTCTAACTGAGAAACTTAAGTCTCTGTTTAAGCAAATAAATGAATAAGGGGCAGTGTGAAGGAAAATCAGATTAAATGTTTCTGTCTCTGGTCTGTAGTGGCTCTAATGTGACTTCACCTCCAGGTCTCTCCTTGCACCACTATCCAGCCCTATTAATCCTGGCTCTTAAAATCCCTGGTCAAGGGACTGTGAGTCACACCTCACTCCTACTGGCCTAGGAGGAAGAACAGCATCATCTTGCTGGAGATCCTTAATTATGCTAAGGATGATAAACAAAATTTCACTTCTTTTTGGGGCACTGCAAGCTCCAGAGTAATTGAAAAAGTCTGCAGAAAGCTAGGAAGAAGTCCATTGTGCTTACAACAGTGCTGAAAAGCAACTCTACTCTAGCAGCACCAGGCTTGCACTACCCAGCTGAGTAACAATTTTTTCCTGCAGCCAATAGCCATGGTGGTCAGTTTTCACACTACAGGGATAAAATCACTTGGGAGTCCTTTGCAGTAGCACACACATGGCCACTGCATGTCTGCTAAAAGCAGACACTTGTTTTTCCCAGGTTTTTGCAGAGCAGACCTGGCTCTCTGTGCTGCAGCTGCCTGTGTGCATTCAACCAGCATGTTGAAAGCTGTCCTATTGCTGCGCCAAGCCCCACTGCACTCAGAGCCAGAGTCCACACTGACACAAACCTGGAGAGAAGGCTGCAAAGAATAATCAGTTACTTTGTCCAAATCCTACACAAACTGAAACACTCACTTGGCTGTGGGCCCACCCCAGCACTGAGGCTGGCACCAAGCGAGCAAAACTTTCTGGTTCTTTTTGAGCTGAGCAGGTTTATCTCATTTATTGAAAGAAACATTTTAAGAAAGATAAATCATACAGGCATTAGAAATAGGATTTAAAAAAAAAAGGTCAAGGCAAAGATAAGAAAAAACTGGCTTTTCAAATGGATGTGCTCTCCTAGGAATGCACACATTCAGCGGCAGCCTGAATTTCTGTGCAATGATTTGACACAAGACCTAACAACTCAAAATTCCCTCTTGAGTACAGCAGTGCCGAGCAAAAAGTTCCTAGAGCAGAAAACCTGCCAATTTTCCACGACACCCACCAGGCTTTCCACAGAGCCAATGTATTTATTGCACTGCAAGTGCTGCATTTTCCCCTTCTCCGTGCCAATGAGTGGCTGCTCCAGAAGATTTCACCAGCATGCTCCTATTTCCTCCTTTCCACAAAGCAGCCAGGTGACACTGACTGTGGATGAGCAGCAAGAAGAAGCAGGAGGCAGAAGGCACAGCAGCTGAGTGCAGGCACAGCGCCCAGTAAAGATCCTGGCAGGCATAAGCCATTATTAAGTAGGCTAAGGCAAACCCTGTGGACGGCAGAAATTATCTCTGCCATCTCCTGTCTCTCCCATTATGCTTCAGAGCACAGATATTGCTCCTTTGGGCTCCCAACAGGACAGATCCTGCAGGAGTTGTCAAGGCTCTCACATCTGTACCAAAACCTTCCTCCACCTCCTACCCCCCCAACTTCCCCAACCACCCTTCCACCTTCCTTTCAGTCCATGCTCCATTTCACCCCCAATTAACCCTTTCACTCACTTCTTTCAATATTTAGGCCCCTAAAACATCGAAAATAAAGTCATGGAATGAAAGGGCTTTTAAAATAAATTGACAATGTTTTCCGTAAAAACTGTAATGTGCTCAATTACTCAACTATGTAATAACCAGACATGCTATAAATATTCACATATATCCTTTGCCAAGGTTGACAATTGAAAAATGGCATTATGGTACATCTGAATCTAGTTTATGTTCTTACATGTATGTGCTAAATCTTACTTGAAAGCCTATTAAATCTCAGTAGCAAGTGAAATTACTCTCTAAATAAGTCTGCTCTTGTCAGATATAACATTCCAAAGTATTTTAACCAATATACTTGAGCCTTCATCTCTGACACTCAGCATACCTGGCCTGACAGAGGGGGAAAAAAAAGTGATTTTTATTGATTTTCCTTTCCACTTTTATTTTTTTCCCATTCATTCCCTGCTGTCACAATGATCCTCATCTTTTGGCTTAGGCTAAGCAAGGAAAAACCTGTTGCTGACAGCAGCCAGTCACTGAGCTCAGCAGCATGTGTGCAAAGCCAGCTGATGGAAGCCAGTGCAACCGGGGCCACCTCCAACCCCATCCCGCTGCAAAACGGGCTCTGCGCCCTGCTCCACACCAGCTCCGATGGCTATTTCCCGAAACAGTGCTGACTGTGCTTTCTGCTGGTGTTAAAATGTCAGCAGCATCACTCCAGCCTCACATGCCATTGACACTAGTCAGCAGTTCTGGGTAATTTTCTTGGCATGGAGTGGCTTTTAGCTAAAACTTCTGTCCTCAGTGTGAAGCAGAGGGATCCTGAGTAGCCATATTTCAGCAAGATACCTTATTCCTGCACTTGGTACCTTTGCAGCTCGTAACAAGCGTTTATGCAAGCACCAATCCCAGCAGACATCCCCTCTGAAATTATGGTTTTTAACCTTAAGACAACGTTATTAAGAAGAAATGACAGGTTACTCTTTTACCACCAGGATGACAAACTCAAACCACCATACACGCACAGCACCACTAAATTCATGCCTGAGCGCACAGGCAAAATGGAAGCCAGATTTGGGAAGGGAATGGAATGGAAATTGCTGATTTCGGTTCAATTTCTGCTGGCAGGGCAGCTGTCCCTGGACAACAAAGAAATCTCTGTTCCCTTTCGCATCATGCAGCAAGCAACCGCCCGTGCTGAAGCTGAGAGTCTGAACAAAGGGACCTTTGGAACAGAGCTGGGACTGAAAACATGCCCTGTAAGCCACTTCCCGGTACTTGCCACACTCCATCTCAGGACTGCAGATCAGGAGGGCTGCCATCAGGAACAGCCTCAGCTCACGTGATCCAACAGGTTGGATGCAGATCTCAAGGGCTATGAGAAATGAAAGCGAACCCAGTGCTCAGTCTGAAATGTCAGTCCCACCCTCAAAATTCAACAAGTGCATTTCCATTTACCACCACACTCAAAGCCCCTGGAGACATTTTTTCCTCCAAGTGTTGCTATTTCACACTCACCAGAAGGAGTTTAGTTACTTACTGTATCCCACTCACTAAAAATTCAACAACCCATGCTGAACAGCAGCATTTTCTGGGAGTAGGACTTATTTCCACATTTCAAACAACATCAATCTACAGATTACAGCTCTTCCAACAGCATCCCTATTTTCAGCAGCACCTCCCTTCTCAGCAACACATAGCACAGCCAAGCTTTCCTACATGTGCTCCTGGTTGGGTTTACTAATATTGTCACTTCATTTTGAACAGCAAAATGTGACAGTGCTTCAGTGGTGAGATTTCTTTGCCATGCCAATTTGGTCCCAGGTAAGAGGAATGCAGGGGCAGGATGCTTCTGGTGGTGTAGGTCTGCTTATCTGGCTAATCCAGAAACAGCATGTCTGCCCTACTCCTTCCATATAATGTGCAACCCACATTTCCACAATCAGATTGACTCTTGTCCATCAGATGTAACTGGTTTTTGCCCCTCCTTACAGGAGGCTGGATTTATGCTGAAGAACCCCCAGCTGAACTTAGAAGAACCCCTCCAGTCTTTGCACCTCTGGCATTTCCATCTGTCCACACATGCACATACCTAATCCAGAAGCAGACCCTGATGCCTCTTGGCAGAAGTTGTACTTTCACAAGGGTCCTCCCCATTAGAATTCTGCTTGACACTCTGACAGGGACGACCCTGCGCAGGTACAGCTGCTGTGTCTCCAACCCACCTATTTATCCCAGGAGAACCAAGCCCTTCACTTGCACACACGTGTTTCAAAGACTGCTCAGAAAAGCCTTCACCCTGTCATACATGATATGATGCTCACCTGGTTTTACTTTAGAATTTCTCTGGAACTTGAACTCACCTTCCCATGGCTCCCCTTAACCAAGTAATTCCTACATCAAACTCTAAATTACATAGATTGCATGCCTTGCTATGCTGCTTATCCACTACTGAGCAGTAACTCTTGCTGGAGAGGTGATTTAAAGGAGATCTGGAGGAGCGGGTGAGATTGAGTGCCTGGAAAACCTGGCAGATTGGTTCCATTCATCACTGAGTGACTGGGTTGTCTGTAGAAAGACGGACAGGTACGCCCTGCCCAGAGAACCACAGAGTTGGTAAACATAAGTTTTCTGTTCCCTTCTCCACGCCTTGTTCTTGACCCCTGACCTTGCTGCAGACCTTCACATACACACTGCCAGTGAAGGACAGAAAAATGCCATCAAACTCACGTCAGTGACATTTTAAGTACCTTGTGGTGACGTCAGAGATTATGGTAACTCCAGTCCACATGAATGAGGCTCCTTATTCCTTTCAGTTCCCACTTCTGCTGTATCCTGGCTAAAAGACTGATTGCTCCTCTGCCTCAACTCCTTGCTTTTTCTTTCCTTTTGGTAGATTTTTCCTTAGCTTGCAAACCCAGCTGAGCTCCCAAGAGGAAGGGAGGAGAAGCACATATTGCTGTAGTCTTGAAGAGCCATATTCCAGGCCAATACTTATTTGCTTGGTTTCTTGCAGCGAAATAAGCTTTGCAATCTGTACACACCCACTACCTCAAGTGCTGTGATCCCTCCAGCTTTCCTTGTTCCACTAGGACCTGTCTCTCCCTGCCTCTCCCTCCTCTCTGCTGCAGGCAGGTGTCTTCTTTCAGCTTTGGTACTCTCCCAGGAGAAGGCACTAAAGGATGCCTCTGCTCATTCCCAGTGGAAATGGCATTATCGTCACCCACAGACAAAACAGACTCAGAGGAACTTTCATATTAATTAGAAATTCTCCACTAGTCAGCCCTGAGATTACCTCTGCTGCACACAAAGTGTCCTGGTGCCCCACCATCACCAGGTCCAGTAAAGTCCCCAGGTGTGTACAGCCCCAAAGTTAAAAGAAATGTGGTTTCAGCAGTGGTGAAACACTAACTTCACTGTGCACTACGCTTCCAAAGAGCACTGCTGGCTTTTGAGCTGCTCACACCCATTCAAAGGTGCTGCTGGGCTTCCAGGTCTCCACAGGGCTCAGCAATTCAGCTACTGCTCTGCTTCTGCCAAGGGGAAAAAAAATCTGCAGACTTTGCTATGAGATATTCTCTGCCTGACTGCTGAGAAGCATCCCAGTTTTTCACTGCAAAACAAGATGCCAAGGGCTCTCCTAAAACATCCGCAGCTTATCAGCTCTGATGTAAATAACAAGGAAGCCAGAATACAACAGCTAACAAATATTTATAACACAAAAACCATTCATAAAAATGGTTTTATAAAAAGCTCTTGGTAAGGGTGTAGATAATCCTCATCAGGTGGAGATTTCCATCTAGCTGTATGAATAAAGCACTGGTAAAAACATGATGCTACATGTTACACCTCTAGAAGCGCCCATCTGTGCCTGCAGATCAAGGCACTGCATGCTAAAACAAGTAGTCAAACCTCCCTGCAGACCCCAGCACACCTCAGACAGGCCCCTCCTCTACCAAGTCACTCCCAGGCAGTGCAGGAAGATACTCGGTTTGGTTGTACATCTGTCTCATCTGAAAACTCATCAGGCACCTTCAGTCTTTGGGATAGCTTCATCTAACTCTAAACATTTGGGTGGTGCTAGCAAATGATTTGCAACTCCCCCAATCACTCCTACTTAATCTTCTGTCACCAAGAGGAGATGAAAGCTGATGCACCCATAGGAACGCCATGGGAAATCAGTGAGATTTGGGCACCTCAGTCCTGAATGTTCCCTGGAAATAATACACCAAAACCTAAATACATCCTAAGCTGGCTTCCAGTGACACCTCCCATGGACATGGGGGCCTTTCTCTGCTGCATGGGAACCAGCCTCTAGAGAGCAACTTCAGCTTTTCCTTCACCAAGCAAAAGACCTGGGTGATACCTGAGACTCCCTATGGCCTCCTTGTCAGCCCACATAAATCAAATCAGCACTTCAAAAGCCCTCTTGGAGAACCTAAATTCTCCAGAGACGTGTGCAGCCCATGCAGCTCACACATAGGTCACTACTTAGAAAGAAAAAAGGAAAAAAACCCAGAGGTTTTGGCTTTGTATGTTTATTTCATTTCATTTATTATACCTACTCTGAGCAGACAAAAGCATTTTGCACAGCAAGTTGGTGCTGACAGATAACCAGACTGCTGCTTCTCAGCATACCATCCTATCTGTATTTTGCCTAGTCCCTGGCTTATCCTTTCCTAGGCTTTAACTTACAAGCACACATTTTCACACAGTGAAGGAGAAAGCAGCTCCTTTACTATGATCAGAATTAATTGTTCTTTATAAACATCTGGTCCTGACTGAGACAGACTGAAGGATATGACAGACTCATCTTCAAAAACATCCCCTTGTTACAAAAGCAGTGCACAAAATTAGGAGAACTGAAAATATTTTTTATAAAATACTTTGGTCATTTGTACTTTAGTCGTGGTTTCATTTCCTGCCTCTGATGAACTTCAAAGCTTCTGCAACAGACTTCCCTTCACCGGGGAAAAAGTCTGCAACAAAACAAACTATTGATCATTTTTATCACTATTGCACAAAAGTGTTTATTTTACATCCTAAAGTTTGGTAGCTTGAGAGTAGGGCATAGCAAAAAATAATTGAGAAGGCCAGCTGTGCCCTTTATTCCTTCAAAGGAAGTAAGGTAACTGTGCAAAAAATGAAAATAAAAGTGAAAAAGCGAGAGAGAGGAGGAGGCCCAGAATTAAAATACCTTAATACTTGTTCTTTCCTGTTTCTTGGTCCTCAGCAGGCAGATCTGCTGAAACTGTGCCTGCTGAGCTGAGGCTCCACAAAACTTTACTTTTCCCTCTGCTGAGACTGCATAATTTCCTTTTTTCCCTCTCACTCTCTTCCTTCCCATATTTCTCAGACATCACATCCTGGTGCAAAATCTCCAACCAGGAGGATGTCAAAGCACCTCACTGGGGATCAGGCAGCCTCTGTGTCTTCTCCCTTCCTGGGGCTCACTCAGCCACCTGATCAGCTGGGCTCTCCACGCTGCAAAAAATACTCCTGCTTCATTATAAATCTCCCACAGGACAAAAGTCTCCTGCCTCACATCCTTATTTTGTGACAAAAATGTAAAAGTAACCTAACCATAAACTGCGTTCCTCTGCCTCCTGAGCCCATCCCCAAGCACATTTTGGATAAGGTATGATCCAGCTGGTTTGCATGCATTGCAAGAAGACACAGCCAGGGTCTGTTGGAGAGACCTCTGACACCTCTCCACTGGAGCTGAATGTCACCTCCAGAAAAACATTCCCATTTTCGAGCACCACCTCCCTCGATCCTGCTGCCCCAACCCCATCTCCGTTATCAGCTCCTTGTAATGACATTCACCCCCCTCAACGAGGCTCCTTGTGCTCATTCAAACTATGTGCTTCCTGTACGGGACGGAAAGTGCTGAAACTTGTTTCCAGGCCAAAACACTGTGAGTAGAGCAGCTCAACACACCACTTTTCTGCAACAGGATAAAAAATGCCCCTGCCCTGCCACAGGGCTTAATCCAGTCTCAGATACCAAGATAAACAACCCCAGCACAGCCCTCTGTGGGCAAGTCCCCCGGCCTGCTGCCAAGAAACACATTTTGTTATGCAATCTGCAGCTGAGTACTCGGTGGTCCCTCCAGCTACATCCCCAAAGCTCGGTGTGAAGCTCTTGTGTGGCTCAGACCACCACTGAGCCACCCACCGACCCCACCAGACAGGACTATGTATATGACAGCATACAGCTGGACTGCAACAGCACCTGTGCAGACTGAGATGCAAACTGTTCCTCAGCATCAGGCTGAAGATTTTAATCTGTCCCTGTTTTACTTCTGCAACTGTGGGTCTGAAACCTTGAGGAAAATCCATACACCTGGCCTGCTTCTGTTGTTTCTTCAGTTAACTGTGGAGTTTCCAGTCTTCCCAGCAACTCTGGGTTTCCCTCTCCCAAAAGCTGAGCTATCTTATTTGCTGTTAAATTGTGAAGTGGCACAGCAGGGAAAGGAAACACGCAATTTGCCCCGATCTCCCGCCATCCTGGGGTAGCAAATCAATTTAATTCAGAAGGACATTTAATATTCTCATCGGGAAATCGTCGTATGTAAGTGGTTCCTTTTCACTGCCAAGTGCCAGCGATAACCCCTGGTGGTGGTCTGGACTCCTCACAGATCCAAGATTTAGGGAAGAACGTGTCAACTGCCTGTTTTTCTGACATCTTCAGGATGCCATCAATCCTTTCACTGCTGATGGGAACCAGCACCTGGGGGCAGAGGGAAATCCTGGCAACTTTGGGAAACCACCACTCTCCCCATCTACAAGCTACTTCTCTCTTCCCTGAGCTCTGTGCCCTTCTCCATGATGCCAGCCTATGCAGGCACGACTCCTCCGCAGGCTGGGTGGCTGCCTTCCCACCCACACGTGGATGATGGATGCATCTTTGTAAGACAGAGAACCAGGAGTATTGTCAAGAAAAGTTAAGTGCCTCCCTGCTGGCAATGAAGGGCACTTCAAAATATGCAGTTCCAGCTTCTTTCCAGCACTGCCCTCCACAAAGCTGCTATCTTTTAAAGCAAACTACCTTTGCTTTAAAATTAGAGAGGCAGGATTCAAGAAAAAGGTGTCACAGGAGGAAGAGCTTCTAATCCCTGTGATAAATAAAAGTTAAATTAAAACACACTGCTCTGGGCAACTGACAGAGAACAACCAAGCAGATGTACAGGCAAATGCAATCCTACAGGTCTGAACCCTGCCGTGACACTTTGCAATGCACTTGTGCCGACGGGTGGATTACCTCCTTACCAAAGTAATCGGCCTTCGGCCGAGCATCCATCTCCTGCTCCAGGCGCTGGGTCAATGCCTCCAGCTTCCGCTCGACTGCCGATGGCCCTTGCTCTGGCTGCGGAAGGAGGGTCTGGCAGGGCAACTTCACCTTTGCTGTGCTGGAGCCATCCAGGTGCCCAGAGTCTGACCGTGGCCCGCTCACGGCCTCTGGGAAAAGCATCTGCGGTGCATTGGGAGCCACCATCCCTCGCGAGGTCAGGCGCGAGGAGCCCGGCTCAGGGTTCCCGCTGCTGCTGGCAGGCCTGTGGTTCTGACCATGGGCCACAAAGTGACCGGCTGGGCTGGGGTAGGCAGCGGCATGCTGGTATTCCACACTGGGAGCAGCAGGTGTGGAGCCTGGCGGGAAGGACAGCGAGACACCCTGGTACCACGGCTGGTTGCCATCTCCTCCGGCTTTGGGACTCCAGGGCTCAGCGGAGCCTGAGAACCCTCGAGTGGGCTGCGTTGAGGGTGCCACGAAGGATGAGGACCCCTGCTGTGGCAGGGGCTCCTCCGGTCCCACCGAGGGTGCCAGGGTGGTCCCGGCGTTTGAAAAGGAGGAGGACCTCTGTCCGGCTGCCATCGGGTCACGGCCCCCGACACCTCGCCTGCCCTCGCCGCCGTTCTCCTGCCCGCCGCGGCAGGGCTGGGGGTCGCCGGGGCTCCCAGCCCGTTGCTCCCCGCGCCCCGCGCCAGGCTGTGAGCCTCCCACTCGAGGGATCCTGTCGGGCTCTGCTTCCCAGCCCCGGCGCCCGGCCTGGCTGCCGGGGGCCTCGGCACGTGCGCCGCTCTCTCCGAAGCTCCGCTCCCCTCCCTCGCAGGGCCTCGCTCGCGGCCCCTCGGCGGCGGGGGGCGGCTTCGAACCCCGCGTCACCGGCGGGTTGGGCCGAGGGGGATGGAAGGCGGCAGCCCCTCCGTTCACCGCGGCCATCAGCATCTCCTCCTGCTGCTGCTGCTGCTGCTGGAGGTGGATCTTGGCCATCTTGGTGGCGAACACCCGCCTGGTCTCCTCGAACTCGGGGTTGTTGCCGGCAGCTTTATCCACCCGAAAGAGACCGTCCTTGGAGGCCTCGTACATGTTGAGGTCCTCGATGAACTTGCTGGCTTCCAGACCCAGATCGTTGTACTTGTCCATCCTGCCCGGCTTAGCGGGAAGACCCCCGCCTTCCTCTTCTTCTTCTTCTTCTGCCTCTTCCTCTTCCTCCTCCTCCTCTCCTCTTTCCCGCCGGGATCAGGGCAACGCCGGCAGCGGCAGCCGCTCCGTCCCGCCGCGCTCCCGCCGCGCCCGTCCCCGCCGGGGGCGTGGCTGTGGGCGCGGACGGGGGCGGGGCCACACAGACCACGCCCGGAACCGCCTTGACCGCGCCCCAAACCACGCCCACCCACCCAGCGCGCGCTGCTCGTCCCCGCACCACGCCGTGGTGAGCGCGCGCGCGGTCTGTCCGGAAGCGCGGCACGCGGCTCCGAAGAACGTCCCGAGGTGTCCGACCGGGCTCGGGAAGGGCTCGGGTCAGGCGGCAGAGCTGGGAAGGAGGTGCGCGCGGTGCTTAAAGTTACCCGGGTGATGCAAGGAAGGTGTTTTTGCCTCTTCTCCTCGCTGGATACTATTCCTCTTTTTCACTCTGTAGCCCGGAAACCTTCCCGAAGAGGCCTTGTGAAAAGTCACAGACGCCCGTCGGGAAAAAAAAACAAAAAAACCCAGCCCTAGTCCCCTATGAAAACATGGAAGAAAAATCTCATTCCATAACTATTGGAGCAATTAGTTTGTATAGTAGGAAATTGTATGAATTTTCTTGGTGTAGATAGACATTCTATGCTTAAGTAAGCATGATTAAAGGACCCTGGATCATTGCAGAAAGATGACCCCTAGCCTGAAAGAATAAATACCCCTGGATGCCTAAGATAACATCAGCATCCCAGCCACCCAACACCTTAAGAAACCCCCCACCCCATTATCCAGCATCAGACACATAACTGCAGCAAGCTCACAATTCCAGAGGCAGTTAGATCAGGAAAGAAGCAGATGATTATGACATCATAAAATTATTGTTGCTTTGGAATTCGGTGGCATATATGTGATACATAGGGATTGGGCAAATCACGTTGCTCCCAAATGCTTGAAAGGTATAGGAACTGTGTGTAAAACTGCATTCAGGGTGCCCCAATGTGGTCGAGACACTTCATGCCCACGATTAAAGACTTAGCCATGTGAATAAACACTTTACACCCTAGCGTCCCTCCTCTGTCAGCCTGGGCCAATTGCAAAATTTCCATGGCCACCAAGACAGCCTGGGCGTGCCCGGAGTTTGCAGGGGTTGCAGCAGGAAGTCTGCTGGGCTGGTGGAGAGGCTGGTTGGTAGGGAGCTGTGGTACCTCTAAGTAAACTTACTGGTGCAGTTGAGCCTACGGGCCCAGGCACGTGTCCTGCATTCCCATAACTTGTTATTGTAATTCTCCCCCAGGCTCCAGGAGGGAGGGCCAAATGTTGAGGAATGTGGAAATTCACTGCCTTTAATAACAGTGAATTGGGCTGTGACCAAAACATGTTAGAAACAAAAAAAAATCCCCTCCCCTCTTTGACCCATTCCCTTACAAAAACACTCCTGAGCAACTGAGGCCAGACCTAAAATATCCTGCCTCTTTCTGTGAGATTTGGCCCAATGTGCTTAAAAATGATGGCACTGTGAGCCCCTGGAAAAGGTGCCTTGTCTTCTTTCAAGGCAACCTTGAAACTGCTGTGGCATCTCCAAAAAGGCTCCGAGCAGCTGGAGGCTCATCCCTGCAGCAACAGCCTTAGGCTGGAGCTTGAGCTGATAAACTGATGAACTTTGGACTCACAAAATTTAGTCCAGCCATAGCACAGCTTTAGATAAGGGGGTTTATGGTTTCTAGGGAAGACAGGTGGATGTGAATTCCAGCACAGGGTGAAGCACAGCAGTGGAGCTCCCCCAGTCCTCAGTATGTGGAGAAGGGGGACCCCAGCATACGCTGCTACTAAGCCTGGCCTGCCAGTTTTTAAAGAGATTGATAATGCTGGAGCTTTTCATGGTATCAGGGTAATATTCCAACTATCAAGCAATCCCATCTATCAAACCTTTCCAAGCCTTCCTCTGCTGTGGGTATGAGGGAAGGGGGGGTATCACACCCTCCCTCAGGCTGATCCCTGCAAGCCTAGTTACACTTTGGGAGAAGCTGGGTGCCTGGGGACTAAACCCTGCTTCGCACAAGCCCCAACAGTTAGTTTAGCCTCTATCTGGATGTGTGTCATGCAAAGCACAACAATTGGCTGGAAAGGGTTTGCCTCCCATTTTTGTGGCTGGGAGAGGCCATGGTGGCCCCCATCAAGCTGCTCCATGCCAGGTAGGTGTAGGCTCAGGCCACCAGTTACCAAGAACGAGAGTGACTACCACTTTTATGGGTCATCACCAAAATTGTCAAGTTTAAGGTAAAGCTCAGCTGAGGCAATGAAAGCCAAAACAGTTTCAGAGCATCCTCAGAAAGGGCTCCTAGAAGTCTGCTTTTGGCAACATCCTGGGCTGATGAGGAGAACCACAGAAAGTGACTGAGGCATGAGATGCCTCCCTCATCGCTGGCTTCAGGATGCTATTGGAGATGGGCTTAGCTGAGATGCTTAGCTTTCAGTGTGACCACTTTTATCTAAAATGGGCAAGCTTCAATGTTAAAACAAGTAAAAACAAAGTTGGTACTGAACCACATATTGAGTTCATATTTGTATGCAGAACAACAGAAAGGAAACAGAGCATCAGGTAGATAAGGATGGGAGTGTGAGCCCCAGCCCTGCTTTACTCATTGGAGGAATCTGCAATGTGGACAAAGAGCAATTGGAAAGGAAATTACACATCGTGCACCTCCTTGCCTCCTTCTCCCCAAAGGATGTAAAGTTAATCAGGGGAAGCCATGCTCCTATCCAGCACATCAGAGACTCAGACTTGTGTCTATTGGAGTTTTTTCTTTCAACACACTTGAGATGAGGCTCTTCCTTTCCTCTAGAAAACAAACTATTTGGTGGAGCAGAAGGTCTTGGGAATAGATGTCTCTATTTTCAGCTTTGAACACAAAAACCAAGGAAGAATCTAACTCCATCAGATCATGTGGTTTTTTTCTTTTTTTTTTAGCGTCATGCATACATTTTCTGCCATTACTTTTTATCTAACATCTGTAAGTCCTTTTACAGTCTGACCAGCCAGGAGCTCACCACTTTGCGGAGGGGAGGAGTAGGGGGAAGCAGACTTCTTGCCAAATGGCTGCTCTGGATGCTGCTGACCTTCACCAGCTATGTAAAGTACATTTCCTTCCTATGCCAAAGGATCAAATCAGCTGTCTGCAGAACAATGCTTACATGGACAACGTGGGAAAGGCTGCTGAAGCCCTTTGGATAGGGATCCCCTCACACTGGGCTTGGCCTCCTTCCAGGCTCCGCATGCATGAGCAGACACTTTGATGGCAAGTGCCTTCAAGGGGAGATCACAGCCAAGTGATTCAAAGGCATTTTGGAGTTGAATTTGCGATGCTTTCAGTGAATGTTAGGCAGCAAAATACCTTTGAAGTTTCCTGCCTGGATTTATTCTTTCTGTGAGATTTGGGCTAGGGGTATTCCCAAGTGAGCAGATTATTAACTTGAACTTTCTACTAGACTGGAGATGTAATACTACACTGACTTGCAGACCCTTCTGCTGTGATTAGATATGGTCCCACATGTTTATAGGTCCTGTGACTTTTACAGCCCATGCACATTAAGAAATTAAGAGGTCCATGATTGCATGATTGTAGCACAGGACCAAAATCTATGTGCCAATTTGAATTAACTTATTCTAAGCCCTACCCCTTGAAGAGAAAAAAAACCCAAAAACCCATTGCTCATTTAATCTGTTTTTGTTCCTGTGGGCAAGGCTTACACACTGCATTCATTCATGCAAAATAATGCTGGAAGCTTGTAACTCAGCCCCGCTCCACGTGGCATTCTCAGCTGCCCGTGGGGTGGAGGGAGGTAGTGATCTGGGGAGAAGCAGCCCGAGTGCTGCTCCCAGCTTTGGCTCCACCTCAGGGGGTGTGCTGGGCACATCACCGCAGCCTTGTGCTGGAGCAGCGCGGCCCTCCAGGGCCGGCAGGCTGGGGCACAGCTCTGCCTGCCCGGGTAAACAGGGAAGTCACAAATGAGAGCAGGAAGGGGATAATCTGTCTTTGTTTCTTGCTGCCACGTTGGTGTCTGGGTTCACACTGCAGAGAGATGGAGAAAATGTGAAGAAATTCTCTACCACAAGTTCACAAGTTTCTCTCCCCGCCCCCACCCGCCCCGATCATTTTTCTATCTGGAAGAAAATGCCTTCATATTTTAAAGCATGACAACAGCCCGCGGCTGTATAGTTTATGGGAAAACATGATTAGGAGGAGTCTGAGTGCCAGTTTATAGCCAGATCTCTCTCCAAAAGCAACTACTGCATACTCACACTGCCTATTTGCAACAAAACGAGCGTGAGGAACGAGGGGCTGGCAGCACACCAGGTTGTTTGCGGACATGTCCAGGGCTGGTCCCCAGTACCTGTGTCTCTCCAGGGCCATAGCTGTCCTAGGCAGGTCATTTCCCGCAGGACTACGCACACCACTCTGCAGTGCCTGAGATACGTGCTCTGGTGTGTTTTAGCAATAAAGGCTTCAGTGCTAAGAGCATAAACAGAGCGAGCAATTTATAAGGGAGAAGTATTTCCAGGATAGAGCCTGGCTTGGTTCTTGCAGGAGAAAATGTGTTTCTAAGCTTCTTGCCAGGCAGTGCCACAGCATCTCTGAACTCTTGACTGAATAGCAGGGGGAAATGATGGACTTTCCTTGCAGCTTTCTAATAGAGGTTTTCATTAAATGTGCCATTTATCTGCACCTGCCAGATGCTTTATATTAGGAAGATGATGCACAGCACTGTAGGGCAAATAAGAGGGTGGAGGAGGAGGAGGGAGGGATGAAGCAAGGTGACTGCAGAGGTGAGGCCAGGTGCTGCTGTGGATGGGAAGGCTGGGCTCAAGCTGGGGGCCAGGCTGCTGGATGGCATGCTGCAGAGGTGGGGAGGCCAAACCTCAGCCTCTGCCTTCCTGAAGGTTTTCAGGAAGGCGGCAGGGCCGGGCAGGGACATGTTGTTCCTCCTCCTCAGCCCTGGCTGCCCCAGGGGCCCCTGCATTCCTCCAGGAGGCCTGCCCTGCCTGCTGCTGGCTCTGCCTGCCCTGTCTGCTGCCTGCCTGGCCTGCTGCCTGCACACTGAACTCACAAGCCGCAGGGGCAGCCTGGGGACTGGGGGCAGCCCACCATGCAGCTTGACTTGGTGCATCCTGTTATAAATTTACTCACCACGATCAGGTAGATCAATCAATAAGGCAATTTATTAATTCATTGATAAGGAACGGGCAAGCAGCGCTGGGGATGCAGGGAGTCCGCGCTTTACCAACACGTCCTTCCTACCCCTGGTCACCCCTTTTATAGGCAGTTTCTGGTGAGGCCATGTCCTGCTTACTGTGCTGGGGTACAAGTCCGAGCAAGCCTGGACATGTTGGCTAGCACTCAAGCAGTAGTGGCTACAAGCCCCCACCAGGTCTGGGCAAGGCTTGAACATGTTCTCAGGTTATACTCCTAGCAAGCAGGTAACAGCAGCGGCAAGCCTTTTCATGTTCACACAAGCCCGCGTTTTCCTTACACATAAAAAGTGGATACCATTTATAATTATAGTGGCAAAAATACATAACAGCAAAAAGCCAGCAATTCGCAGCAAAGTGACTTTAACAAATATAATGACATTATTATATTTTCCTTTGTCTCATGTCCATGCTTTACTTTAAGTTCAGTATTCTTGTTTATATTGATCCTATGGTGTGTTTTTATAACATGAATCACTATACAACATCTCACAATTCCATGCCCTTGGGATCAGGGCAGAAATGGATCCAGACTTGGATGTTTTGCTCCTGCTGTGGTACAAGTGTCTACCACAGGGCATTATCTCTGCAGGAAATTATGCTAAGGATATTAATTAACAGTAATTTAATTAACACTAATGGCAGAGAAAGGCCAGGGCAGTACAGGGACACCTTTCCACACTGCCTTTCAGGAGAGGTACAGATGCTTCACAGAAGGGGTTTCAGGATCATGTTCCTTCTTAAATAGCTGTACCTGCAGCATCAATTCAGTGGGGATGCTGTGGGCCCTGCCTACAAGTGGGTAAACTGAGACAGGGAGAGTTACCTGTCAGGCCACACCTTGGGAAGCTTAGAGGAACCATGCAGAATCACTGAGATCCCAAATAGGAACCGAGGAAGCAGAAGAGAGAAGCTGCAGATCCCCGAGCTGCAGCAGCTTGGTCTTCATGAGGAAAGCCAGAGCTGGGTGCCAGAAGCTCAGCTGCTGCTCTGGGGCAGACAAGAGCCTCTACCTTCCTCTCCTCAGTTTTTCCAGGTGTCATCAGCAGTGTTGGAGTCACTGGTCTCTCTTTGCTGTCACTCCATGGGCCAGAACACCTCCTTTCAGTGGCTGCAGATTTACACCAGACTGATGCAGACAGCTCTGTTGGTTTTCCTACTCCTGCTCAAAAGAATGTGGAATAGTTTGTTTTCTCCATTTTCTACTGAAAAGAGGCTTTTATCAGAACAAGAGCTCGCCTGGAGAATTTTCCAGCTCTGTTTGCCTGCCTCTTTATCAGTGCATTAACACAAACAGCACAGTGACCTTTTTCACCAACATATGTGGCCTCCAGTAATGCTGGGCTGGAAGGACTCCACAGGTCAGACAACATCCTGCCATCAGTCATCGGCCTCACGTGGTTTGGTGGACTTCAAGTGGATTTGCCAGATGCAGTCAGTGCATCCACTCTGTTCTTCCGTGCATGTCCTAGGAGAAGCTCTCTGACTAACAGATGTTTTTAAATGCTCTTTCACATGGGAAAATTGGGAATTATATGTTTTTGTTGCACCCTTGCTATTTCGTCCAGCCATGTGGCTCTCCAGGGATGGAGACGTACTTAAGAAAAATATTCACTTCTAAAAGCTTCTACAGATCTTTTTCATGATAATTCCTTGGCTTAACCAGCTCAGCAATGCACACTTGTATTTCTGTTTTGCGGCAATTAGTAAGATTTGCTAATTACACCACTATGTGCTTAAAGACAATTGTAGCAGAAAACAATTTCCTGTTATGTCAATTCTCTTAATCTTCATCAGAAACAAACCCAGGCTGCCACTGCCAGTAATGTGTCACATTCTCTTATTAAATCACTCTCTTTTCTGTCCCAGATATGTGTCCTGTGTTTATTATTCCTGGTCAGTGGATTGGATCACCTACAGATGTTATGACTCGTACATATTTTGCTTTATGTATTGTCAGTACCAAGCAGAGTTAAAAACTCCCTTTGCTCAGCAGCTTGCGTGTCTCCTTTGGCAGTGGGACATGGGTTTAGGGACAACCCTGGACCTTTTATGCTTGGTTTTGGCACGTGTAAAAAACTACTGGCAGATGAGGAAGTTCAGAGCCTTTTATGAGTGTGGGCCACCCCCCTGCAGCCAGACCAGCGAGCCAGCACAAAGCACACATTTCTGCTCACGTAAATGCATAGGTTCTGTTTAGAGTTATATTGAAGAAGACCAGGCTCCTCAAATAAAAGTATTTCTTGTGCCCAGGCTGAGCACCACTAGTGCAAGCACAGTGTGAATATTCAACTCATTGTACTAAGTCTGTCCCATTTACACATTCCTTCCCTTAGTGAGAAACTCAGCAGCTCAGACAAGACATCAAATTTGAGTAGCCCAGGCAGATGAGCATGCAAGGAAATGTCCTGGATGACTCTGTATGGAAGATAGTGCTGGATGGCAACTTCCCAGGCTTAAAACCAGACCTTTAGTTTTCCAACCCAAGGCTTACCTGAGTGAGAGAAGTGCTAGGAGTCACAAAGGTGGTGTGTGACTTGGGGCCTCCTGGGACAGACAGGGTTAGTGCACTAAAGACTGCTTTATGATACTGGAAAGTCACATTATTCAGGAAAGGGAAAAAATTCCCACCTTTCCTCCACATGTCAGGCAAGATCTCTTTTATCATCTGGGCTGCAGATGAGACCTCTGATCCTCTCCCCTCCTGCACAGAGATAATGCCTCAGTTCAGTTCTTCTCCTTCGAGGGCTGGGAGATGCTTCAAACTCCCCCTGATCTACTCTGATCAGCTTCATCCTTCTTCCTCCCATTTCCAGGAGGAAAAAAAAAACCCATTCCCACCAAGGAAAAAACCCCAAAACTAACCACGGTGTAGTTCCAGCAACATTTTTTAAGGTCAAAAGTGGACTGATAGTATGTATATTCACCATTCAGGTTCTGTGGTGATAGACCTGGTTTAACATTGAACACTTGTTCAGCTCAGTCCTTTGATACAAAATCAGCTCGGATAATTGAAGGAGAGGACTGATGAAACATGGAAACAGAAAAAGCATCCAGTGTATGTATTCTTCCAAGTGGGTAAATATAAATGAATAAAACCAATCCCATCTCTGTAAACAGTAGTAAGTATTGCAAAGCTACAAAAAACCCCCACACACCAACCAACCAGCTCCAATTACTTCTTCATTTATAGCAAGCTTTTAGAAAAATCTTCCATACTGCAAACCTCCCTAGAAAGGAACAACCAGCAATACACTAGTTAACATTCCTTCTAGTTGAAACATTCTTTCATGTTGATTGTGAAAAGTTTAGAGAACAGGAATAGTTTTCTGTGAGGCTTTACACAGAAGAGACAAAGAGGAGAGACTCTATGATCTGTCTTATCTGTGGAAATTCTCCCTCCAAAAGAAACAAGCAGGCTTTACAAAGTCAGATCAGAAAATACCATTATTAACCTGATGTCAATTCTGTGGCATTACTTTAGTCTGGTAAGAGAGCACACAGATTTTATTTTGCACCAAATCTCCATGTTCAGGTTCTGATAATTGTCCAGCAATGCTCCTGTACAGAGTTTTTTCCAGAGCACAGGTGAAACAAGCTGGATAGAGGTCTATCTTAGCTAGTGACCTAACCTATAACAGTGTCCTTTAACGTGATATAAAAAGCCCTCTTGCCTTGCTGCAAAGCAGCACGGGTGTGTCCATATCACCTCAGTTGTCACCCACGCCAAATAACACATTTTTCTACACAGTAGTGTCTTCCAGCACATTTCAGTGCCCCCATCTGAGATCCTTTCTCATGAAATCAATAGCATTGGAAAAGTACTTGGTGACCTTTCAGGACTTCGTCAGTTTTTATTTTCCTGGAATCAATGTTTAAGGGCTGGATTTTTTTGGAGTTTAGTCACATGAACAGTTTTGGGGTAGAAAGTATGGCAATAATTATTCTTTAAATTTGACATTACTTAAAATAGAAATTCAATATAGATTGGATCAGTGTAACAACCAATTTTCTGTTCCTTAGAGGGACAGGATGCTGAAAATGCCCCTTCTGTGTCATGGATCTGTTTCTTGGAGCAGCTTGTCCTGGGTCTATCCCACTGGGTTTAGCAAATCTCCCACATCATCTCTGGATCTGTCACTTCATGGAATAAGGACAGTGGCACCATGTCCTTTTAACGTGTGTAAATGCAGTGCAATTTGACTGATCACCCGCCAGCACCCTTCCTGCCACTTCTCAAGTGTCCCCCGCCCAGATTTAAAATTCCAGCACTATTTACCCACTGAGCTCTCCAAGGGGGCACAATCTATATTTACCACCTTCAGCACAAAGATGCCTCTCTACTGTGACACAAATAACAACTGCCAAATAAATAAGACCTCTGTGATGAGTTATTTTACAAAGGCTTAGTAACAGGCCACAGCCTGGATATCATTATCAGTCCCATCTAGGCACTGACCGAACCTGTGAGTCACAATTACTGTAAGACAAGCGGTAATTGTGCTTCAGAGCAGGTCAACCTTGTAAGAAATGTCAGCGGCTTCCAGCACAACAGCAAAGCTCTGCAGCTGGCACTTCTGCCATCCTTCAAACATACACTTAGCAGGGATTAGGCTCTGTCACACTGTCTGCATCATCTCTTTCACTCACTCTTTCACCACCTTTTTTTGTATCCTCTAGACCACACTGAATTACAACTCACTGTAAACACACTGGTGGGACTTCTGACCTTATAGTTTTGGTGAGTCTGCTGTTCACTACCTTTCCTTTTTTAGCCTGTAGAAATCCATTCCCTATTTTGATTTTTGCCTGAATCACCAAGTTACACCTACAATTCACTTCCTCAGGCAAAAGCAAATACCCTCAAGTGCTAACAGCAATAAACACTGTGGGCTGCTGCCCAGCCCTGCAGTGACTGCAGCTTTTGTTTAAAGGCACCACAGGGTTGCTGGGTTTACAACATCTTTCTTCATCCCTGTAAATTTAAAAAGTTTTTATTTACATCAAACATGTCACCTTTCCCCCAAAGAAAAATTCTGTTAAAATGGTTCCACAGGGTGTGTTAAACCTTTTACATAAATTTAAAAAGTAAGCAGGACTGGGTTGTGCCACAGATTTTACTTTAGAGGATCTCTTTCACAGTCCTTTTAGGGGCTTCTGAACAGGAGTTTTATGAATTTATAACAACATATATATCAGGCAGACACTGGAATTTAAATTATTTTAACTCCAACTAAAGGCCTGTGTTTGAATGTCTGAATGCATTCCTTTGTGGCTCAGAATTCTGGAGTCTTAAAACTTCAAAGACTGTATCTTCATTATAATATTCCGTTTCTTAGTCATTCTGGTGTCAAAGGACTGCTGGAGAGAAAATCTACACAAGTGTGGTCCAGGAGGAAGCAGAAATCAGAAGAGTTTTGTTGCAGAGGTAGGGATGTGTAGAGCCAAACATGCTTGCTAAGCCTGGCATCTCTGTTACGCATCTGGATATTTGGTATCAAAAATGCATAAACCCCAAATGAATATTGGCATTGCTTAGCTAGTGCCTGCATGGCAATGTGATCTGTCTTGGGCCTAGTTGCTAAGGATCTATGAGACTTATTTACTGTTATGTGGGATATTTTTCTTGGTTTCCTTTCAATTCAGTACAGAGTCTGGATGCCTGCTGGGCTGGGAGGTTACTGCAAGCCTCTGTATTTGCCTCGCTGGTTGTTACTGCTGATTTCTTAACTATCAGAATGGCTCACAAATGGTTGACTTATTGGACTAGTTAGTTGAATGACTGTTAAAGAAAAAACATTCTTTCACAATGAACTCTGTAATTGTTTCCTTGGAAACTATTTTTCAAGCATTTGCTGAAGACAATAAATATTTCCATGTGGATATATCAGCAATGCAGCATACAGATAACCTGGCTGGAATCAGGTATGAGAATGGCTTTATGTTTTATGAATGTCTGATTGATTTTTAGAAACATGATGGCTATTTTCACTTAATGAACCCCTCAGGAAAAAAAAAGAATTTCAAGTTTTACAATCTAGGCACTACAAGATCCAACAGAGCCAAAAAGCACTGTCTGCCTTCCCCACTGCTGCCTTTCTAGCAGCTGACTGATCCCTCTCTTGAATGCCTTGAAAGTCTCTCAGATGGCTCAAGCGTAGGAAGCAACTTCCATCCTGTTCCACACAGAAACAACCATCATTACTTTGCTAAAGTTGCACCTCTCATGCATGTGCAACACAAATGCATCAGCTAGGAAGGAGAACCCTGGCTAAGGCAGGGCTTGGCTAAATAATCTGAACTTTTTCTTGGCATCGCTCTGAAATTTATATGAAATGTATCAAACCACCCCATTCTGGCTACCTGCTGTGCCCAAGGCCATTGGTCAGCACAAAAAATGATTTTTTAAATTAACAGTCTATAGTGTTTTGTAGTGTTTCCTTAAAACTTTAAATGCTAGTTAATGGTAGGGTACCCAAACATGAGATACAGGGAGCAAAGCACACCTAACATTTGGGGTAGCACATACTCAGGACAGTAGTTTAGTCCTGGAATCACATTTAAGCATTAGCCAAGCCAACTTTCCAACAGGATATATTCCTGAGGCTGACACTAAGCCCCACAGGCTTTCTTCAGTTACACTGTTACAATTGTTTAGTTCTTCCGCACTTCCTTCTCATTCTCCCAGAGAAAATGGACAAGCAGCATCTTACCGTGACTCAGTAAGAAACTTTAATTCTGCACATTTCTCCACATGGAAAGGAAGATTTAGCAGCAACCTGATTTTAATAAGATTGCTTTCCCACCTTTACGTGAAGTGAAATTACCATAACTGCTGTTTTTGCATTGGTTTCTACCTCAAAAGATTCCAGTTCCCTTTTACAGCCCAGCAGAGCCCTTACTATTCTTGAACTAAGAAGTTGATAAGGGCAGTTCTGGGAGACAGAAAGGCCTTTTTAATGGGTCGTCCCTGGAGATGCTTGACTCCAAGTTCACTTTGAAGAACGAGCTCATGGACTTCTTCAAAATTGCGGGCTGCTTGCTGAGGCACAAAAACTTTGCCGCAAGCTTTGTTATTGATCTGAAAAAGAGACATGAAAACAAGAAAAAACAGAAGTTTAACTAGACTGTTTCCTACAATTTCATTTCCTGTATCCAATCCACGTTTTTACAAAAGGAAAGGGGGAAAGTGGAATAAACTCTCTTCTCCAAACCCACACTTTCTAAAGTAGAAGATAAAGTTCTTCCTATCTCCTGTCCAACATAAGATAAAACTCTGACTCACAATACTCAAAAAAAATTGGAGAAGCGGCCACAGGAAGTCTCAGCAAGCAGCACGTGACTGTGCAATGCAGTTATCTTTTAATTTTAAAACCATGACAGTCACATAAGCTGCATAAAATGTCTGGTGGCAGTCTTGGTTTGTAAATACTTCTGGGCAGCAATTTGGATTCTTCACAGCTAAGCAATGCCTTGCAGAGATTCAGATGGAAGATTCATTATTTTTAGAAAAATAGGCTTTAACTTAATGTATGTTGCACTTATTGTTATATGTTGCACTCAACCCATGGCTCATTAATCCAACACTGACCACAAAGACGTCAACTACTCACCAACTAACATTTTCCTGTGTGTGGCTGGTTTTCAGAGCAGTTTTCATGCTGGTTTTGCTTCAGTGGGGCAGAATCATGTAAGTAAGACTGAGTAAGTCCTTTGGTGAGAATCACTTTAACTTATAAAATGGTTTTATAAATCCTTGTTGTCATCCAATAAGAGTAGATAATGGAGACAGACTACAGAGCCTGACTACCTTTCTGGAGCTGGCATAAAATTAATTATTACAAAAGCTTTCAGATCTATATGGACTATTTTCAGTGGCTTAATGAGAAGAATGTAAGCTACACATTTTAGAAAATGAAATAATTTGGATTTTTAAATGCAGTTAATCACATTACTTGCATAATAATCTGTGCAGGTACTGCAGATCTCTGATCCCTAGGAATCATTTCAAGGAGATTTCAATCTTCTAAAAGAAACACACATTGCTTCATGCTGTTTGGACATAAAAATGTATACTACTTGGTTTTCACCCAGATTTTATCAGGATATCTGTATGCAACATATGACAAATGAGAAAGACCTAGTTCACTTATCTAGTTTGTATTTTGTTTGTATTTTATTTTATTGAAAATAAAATAATTTGTGCAATTCTCTGAGAGAGGAAGTTGGGACAGATTTTTAAGGAACAAGGTGAAGTCTCAAATGCAGCAAGGATGAGCCACTTCTGTTTTTTGACTAGTCTTGACAATAATTTGCAGTGATAATGTCAGTAGGCTTTTAACTACTCCTACATACATCCATAATGTGGCATCATAAAAGGCTGGCTGTGTTAAACTTTGCCTTTAGCACCCGGTGTAAAGTAAAATCCTTGAAAAACACATATGAGTTAATTTTTTAAGCTTTTGTGAAAAATAAATACAATCAGTTCTTTTTGAACGGGACACTTCAGAGAAGAAATGCATTCCACAGGAAAAAGAAAACAGTAAAATCCAAACAGATACAGTTTTAGTGAGAATATAAAGCAAGCTTCTCAGCTTGCTGCTAGGACATGCAGCCTGCAGTTCAAAGCTATGTCTGCTCAGTTAAAATGTCATTCACTGTCCTCCATCATGCAAATTAGTATGTCCCAGCAGATCAATGTTGGCAGGGCGAATTTTTCCACCACTAGCCTATTTGGTGCTGTTCTCAACAGAAAAGCCAAGCATTCTAAATCAACTTGGTAAATAAATGGCTGCTAGTGGTTGTGTTTTCCTAGAAAGGTTGAGAAGCCTGGGTGACCTGGCACTGTGTACCTTCCAACAGCATGTCTCCTGATCTTCCCACACTATGCTCTGAGCTGGGACCAAAACTCTTATCAAACAGCA
>VZTT01057762.1:0-16779 GCA_013400855.1 Buphagus erythrorhynchus | reverse complement strand
CCTTTGAGCTCCTTTCCAGCTCCTTAACATGCCATGATTCCCAGCTATGGCAGGGATGGCTCTCACCCTCTGGCCATTCCGGCCCTTCTCCCAACCCCGCGCAGGCCGGGCCGGGGACACCCAGGCAGGGCCGGCCCGACGAGGGCACGGCGGGGTGCGAGGACCCCTCCCGGGAGCCCCCGGCCCGGTCGGTGCCGGTGCCGAGACGGGTCCCAGAGCAGACCCCGGCCCGGTCGGTGCCGGTCCCACAGCAGCCCCCAGCCCGGTCCGTGCCGGTGCCGGTCTCACAGCAGCCCCCAGCCCGGTCGGTGCCGGTGCCGGTACCAGTGCCACAGCAGCCCCCAGCCCGGTCCGTGCCGGTGCCGGTCCCACAGCAGCCCCCAGCCCGGTCGGTGCCGGTGCCGGTGCTGGTCCCACAGCCGCCCCCAGCCCGGTCGGTGCCGGTGCCCGTCCCACAGCCGCCCCCAGCCCGGTCGGTGCCGGTGCCGGTCCCACAGCCGCCCCTAGCCCGGTCGGTACCGGTACCGGTGCCGGTGCCGGTCCCACAGCGCGTCCCGCCCGTGGGTGGGGCCCTGACTGCCCCGCCCCTCCGCGCATGCGCTGTGCGCGGACAAGATGGCGGCGCCCGTGGATCTGGAGCTCAAGAAGGTACGAGACCCCCGCCCGTGTCTCCCTCTTTCATGTCCGCTCCCTCTTTGTGTCCCACCCTTCCACTGTGTGTCCTGTCCACTGTGTGTCCCCCTCCGTGTCCCGGCGTCGCCGGCCGGCCGGCCAGTCCCCTCGTGCCCGCAGCACGGGGGCCGTTGTGCCCCCGCCGCTCCTCACCCCGGCGCTCTCCCCTGGCCAGGCGTTCTCGGAGCTGCAGGCCAAGGTGATGGACACGCAGCAGAAGGTGAAGCTGGCCGACCTGCAGATCGAGCAGCTCACCAAGACCAAGAAGCACGCGCACCTCACCGACACGGAGGTGATGATGCTGGTGGACGAGACCCGCATGTACGAGGGCGTGGGGCGGATGTGAGTATCGGCCGGAGCGGGGACGCCCCGGCTCTGTGCGCCGGGAGAGGGGCCCCTCCGTTCAGGAAGGACAGCGAGGGGCTGGAGCGTGTCCACAGAAGGATAATGCAGCTGGGGAAGGGTCTGGAGCACCAGGACTGGCTGAAGGAGCTGTGGGGGCTCAGCCTGGAGGAAAAGGGGCCTGAGGGGAACGTTCTTGCTTTCTTCAACTTCCTGGCTGGAGAGTGGAGCGAAGTGGTTGTCAGGTTCTTCTCCTAGGTACCAAATGATGAGAGGACATAGTCTTAAACTGCACCAGCAGAGGTTTGGATAGGTCTTTAGAGAGAATTTCTTCACAGAAGGGGTGATTAAACATTGGAATGGGCTGCCCAGGGAGGTGGTGAAGTCACTGTGCCTGGAGGTGTTTTAGGAGAGACTGGACATGGCACTTAATGCCATGATCTAATTGACAAGGTGGTGTTGGGTCACAGGTTGCACTCAGTGACCTCAGAGTTGTTTTACGACCTGACTGATTCTGTGTTTCTGAGACTCCCAGCCTGAGTCTCTATGAAGCATCCACACTGCTGCCCTAGGCAGGAGGCTCTCCCCTTCACAAAGAGCACATCAGCTTTCTGTCAGCACATTCACTTGTTTCCTTTTTCTCATTGTCTTTCATTTTTAATTTCAGCAATCTGCCTGCGAATGCAGCGAGGCTTGCTCCTTTACTTCTTGGGGTTAGGTACTGGCTGCCTGGAAGAAGGGCTGTTACAAATTACATTGGCTTTGTGTGGTTGTGCTTGCTGGCTCAGCTCCTGGCTCTGATGCTGTCTTTTGGCACCTCTGGGGAGTTTGTAATTTCACCTAGCAGAGCAGTACTTGAATGCCAAATGGCATTTGTGAGAAGGCCCTTACAGATCTGCCCAGCATCAGTCATTTCCAGTGTAGTTTATGTCAAACTCCTTGAAAACCCCCTGTGCATAGTTCCTGTGCTTAGGGCTTTGCTGGCACAGATGTTTTACAGAAATGCCCTTTGCAGTGTCATGCCAGGGAATGGATCTAATGTCATTGTTTGGGTTTTTTTCAAACCCTTGGAAGTGGACATAAAGCTGGTATGGGTAGTCCCAGTGCACTCTTAAAGATATGCTTCTGTGTGTGGGATGGCTGCCAAAAGAAACACCTTAAACCAGGCCGAGGTGTTCTGATTAATTTCTGCTATGCACTTTATAGGGTTTTCTATCAGAGGCTGCTGAAATCCCATCAAATTGGTCTTTATACAAAGAGGTTTCACCACATAAAGTGCTTTCAAATCTGAAACAAGTGCTTGACAAATATCACATTAGATTTCTGTGTTTCTGATTTGAGAAATAGGATTTTGTCTCATGTGAGTTGGGTAACAGTGATGACTGCCCAACTCGGGATGTGGTTTGTGAAATACTGGATCTGCTCTGACTGCTGCCAAAAGGGCTGATTGTATCGACCTCTTCCCCACCCTGTTTACCCCACCTTCTTCATGTCAAAGTGGGTGATCACAGGACTGAGCAGTGAGCCAGGTCAGACTTCAAGTGCCCTCATCCATCAGCCCACACAATCTCCAGACTGACTTATAGGGAGGTGGCAGGACTGGGAAGCCAGGAATGGTGTGTACTTTGCATTTTGCTGAGAGTTTTCAGGGGAGTTATACCCAGACTAATGGAGCTGTTCAGAGTGGCAGGGTTCCCACTAAATAAACTTTTTCAGATAGGTGCATTAAATGTTGGGTTTGGTGGCGATGCTGGTGACATCAAAAAGAGACAGATTCTGGTCTCTTGCAAGAAGTGACTGATTGACCTGGGCAGGCTGTAGATGTAGCAAACACTTGTGTTTGGAGTACTCATGAGATGTCTCAAAAAGCTTTTTTTTCTGTTTGGGTTTGGAGCAGAGCAGACAGATGAAGAGGAAAAGATAATTCTGGAGTCAACATGTTTTTCTAAAGCTTTTTCAAAATTCGAAAGTCCAGAGTGCCTTTGGACTGGGGAAGTCCCTCAAGGGACTTTAGAAATGTGAGAGTGTTGGTCTTTATCATTAAATGATCCTGCCTGTGAATCAGATGTGGGAAGCAGATGTCATTTAATCACTGTCTGAAGTGTATTTCTGCTTCTGCCTCCTCCTTAGGAGTAAGACACCTTCTTGATGTGCTAAACTATTTACCCTTTCTGTGTGCAAGAGCCCACTCTTCTGGGGAGTCCTCTCTTCCTTACCTTTCCATGACCAGACAGGTGTGTGGCAGCTCTGGCTCCTCAGGGATGGCAGAGGCGCCAGCAGGAAAATATTTGCGTTGTGATATTGTTTAAAAACTGAACTCTTCATGGGCTTTGTTGTATTAATCGCTATGCAAATACAGATTAAGAGAGCGCTCTTCTTCTGAATGCTGCTCATTCATTCTTTCTTTTTTTTCCATTTTTTTTCCCTGTCTAAGCTTGGCAGGGTATTTCTGTGAGCCCTACGTGTCCTGGCTGTGGGGTTGAAGCTGCCCTGCCAATTGGCAGTGATGCTCTGGTGTGATTTGTGTCACTTCCTGGTGCAGAGAGCTTGCACCAAGTACATGAGGAACTTCCTGGAGCCCACTCCAACCCCTAGCAGACAATTTATTGCTGAAATTTGGGTTTTTGGCCAAACAGGCTAAAGCAACCCTTGAGCAGGAGTTAAAATTGAAGGGCAGTCTGCCATCTTGTGTTCCACTGGAGACCAAAGGAGGTGGTCACTGTGGTTCTTCTGGACATAGAAACCTTGTTCTGTGGACTAGCAGATGTCCTGCATGGACATAAGTTTGGCCACCATAAGTTTGGCTGTCTTAATTTCATTTGGGCAGTCCAGCATGGAAATACTGGAGCTCTAAAGGGTTTCAGTTATGCAGGAAGGGTGGAGGTTTGTGTCACTGTTAACTCTGATTATCAGGGTTCTTCTGCTTGAATAGCTAAATTCTTGAAGTAAGTTTTGTGCTTCTATTCCTGTGCTCAACTTTATTTTTTTAATTTCCTTTTTTTTCCCCCCCTCTAACCCATCTAAGTTTCTACTTAGAATCTGGCCTCTCATAGGGTTTCTGTGTTTTTCTGCCAGCTTGGGTGGATGGGCTGTATGCAAAGGGTAGCACGTACCCTTCTGTAGGACAAGATACTTCAGGTCTTCGTGGAATTTGAGGGCTTGAGGAGCTGTGGTGACGTGCTGTGGCCCAGGAGGAAGCCAGCCTGCTTGGGTACTTCCTTTTGCACTACTTGGAAAGCAGTTGTGTAGTTTTTATTTTCTGAACCCCTATCCTGAGTCTCCTTCCTTCCCAGAAGGCTTTCCCTTCACTGCTGATGAATGTGAAAGTTTCATTTGTTGTTCCTCAACTAGTTTTTTAAAATTTTTTCTTCTTTTTTTTCTGGGGAAATATTGCAGTTTGTGTAACATGCTGAGGCCTTACTGAGCTCCACATGTGGGGCTCAATTAACTTTTGCTGAAGCTATTTTTGGTTTGACAGAAGAAATGTCAGTGCCACATAGTATGAGCTGATGAATTGCTATGTACTGTACGTATCTGTGAGGCTGGGATCTCATCTGGGTGGTGGCATCTTGCCAAATACATTTCAGTTCTGTTACTTCATGCTCTTTTGAAAGGCCTGTTACGTAGCTTGAGACAGTTACCACTGTGCTGGACTTGTGCTTAAGCTATTTGTGAACTGATATCATCATGTTGCTTTGAGAACTATGCTGAAAGTTTAAGCTTCAGAATTCTGTCTGAATATTTCAGACCTTTCCCTTTACATTCTTCTAGCCCATAACCTGGACAAGATCCTTATTTACAGAAGAAAAATGTCTGGCACTTGGCGTGGGGCACGGTGAGGAGAGTGCTGCAGTTTTTCATGCCGTGCCAAAATAGACAGTCAGTTTTGGTTTGATATTGCTTTATCATCAGTTTACTTGTACAGTTAATGGGAGAACACTTAAAAGAGAAAATATAAGTAAAAATCAAGCAAATACTGTTGCACAATTTTTGGATCAAGATTTCCTGCAAGCATAATATATTATTGCAGCTGTCTCTATAAAACAACTTTGTGCCATTACATTATTTTATGGGACAGCTGTAATAACATGATTTTGAATCTAAAATTTTTTTTAAAGAGTGGTTCAGATTTTTGGTGGCTGAACTATATGCAGGTGAAACCTGAGAGAGAATTAAATGTTTCTGATGATTCCTTGGATTTAAACGGATTCTTGCTTTTACTGTGATTCATGGTTTTGTTTGAAAATGAGATCAGTGACTGCAAGCTGTTTCCTGAACCCCAAAGGCAGCAGCCCCTGCTGCACATCACCGGGTAAAGCTGCAGAAGCTGCATTTTCACCATTTGTGTGAGGTGTTTGATTGTGCCAGCACAGAACATGGCAGCTGCCCTGTGCTTCCCGCTCACATGTCAAAAATCTCACAAAGAGCTGAAGGACACCCAAGGCTTAACCTTGATGGTTCAGTTGCTAACTATAGGCTGGTGTGTGAAATCTGAGTGGCTTCTCCATGGCCTGGCTCCGTGGGGAGGGCTCGGTGTGGGCTGGGCGCTGGAGCCCGGCTGCCGAGGAGCTGACAGGTGCTCACACCAGTCCCAGGGACCAGCATGTTGCCTTCTAATATGTGCTTTATAAACCTAAAGTTCTTCCATGTAGCTATTGGAAAAGGGAGGATTTATTTTCCACAGTAAGTCTGGCGTATGGAGAAGTTCAGTCAGGCACTGAGCTGTGAAGAAAACAAAATTTGTGTCCAGCTGCTTGACCACTGCTTCTGCTGCACGTTGAATGAGCTGTTGGGAGCTGGTGCATGAGGAACCAAAGGCTGTATGGACATAAACCAAAAGGTTTTCCATCACACGGTATTTATTTCAGGTTTTTCCTGATTTTGAACTACTCACTTCTGTTGCAGCCTGAGCACTGATCTTCACAGTGTTAGGTGTGAGTGGGCCTGTAAAAGCTTCCAAGATCTTTTTAGAGAGCTGTCATAGAAAGCAAAAATGAGAATGATGCAGTAGTTTTCTGTGCTGCTGCCTGTGAAGTAAGGGGCAGGAGTTGGTTGTTATCCCCTTCCTGGTTAATTAGGAGCGTGAGAGGACCAGAGCTGGTCTGTGGACTTTGTGGTTACTGCTGGCAGTAGTGAGATACTGGGAATCTGGACTCCTGGATTTGGTTCCAGCTCTAAAGGGACCTTGTTCTCTTGGGCACAGGCTCCTTTTCCAACTGACATCTGATTTCCAAACACATTCCTTCCCCACTGCCCTGCCCCCGCTTAGTTCTTGATCTTATTCCTTCTGCCCAGGGCTGCTCATTTGTAATCTCCTGGATATCTTGGTCCAGTTATAGCTCTTCTGCCCTGCTGATCTACATAATTTCTCCATGCAATACTGAAACGTCAGAGAAGAAAAGATTTCCATGGCTTGTGTGCAAGATGTCTATCTGCCCTGTTCTAGGAAACAGCTGCATTTCTTTAAAGAATCAGCTTTAGGCAGAGAACTTGGACATATTTGATAAGTCAGTGTTTGTGAAATATATAAGCAGCAGAAGCAATGGTCTTACAATAAAAATAATATCTAATTTAAAATAAAAATAGATATTTTACTTATCCCTACTGGAAATAAATCTGTTGGTTGTAGTCCCCCACCTACTGCGTGGGTGTTGTGATAGAAGATTAGCAATACAGCTTTTCCTCTTGCTTGTCTCCCTTGCCTGGGGACATTTAACTCTTTAGGAACATTTTTAAAAGATGACTAGGACTATGACATTCACACAAGTCTGTTCCATTCTTTTCTTTATCCCTAACTTTTTCCCTACCTGTTACTTGGACAACACAGAGGAGGGAGCTACCTGAGTAAACTTGAGATGAAACCTAAACTGAGAAGAATAAGGGTCAGAAGGGAGACTGAGTGCTCCTGCAGGCTGCCCTTGTTGCTAGAAGAGGGAGTTGGATGTGCTGTGAGCCAGAGGCAATGTGGTGTCATGGAAACACCAGAATCTTCAGGAAACTCTCAGGGCAGCATTTACAGGTTGGACTCCTGTGGATTGAGGGTTGTAGTGAGGCACCTTGGCTTTGTCCCTGCCAAAGAGAGAGGGAAGCTGAGCTCTCTTGCAAATACAGCCCATCTCCTGCTTCAGTGGCTCAGAGTTTTATCTGGATATATGCTAGACAAGTATTAAATGTTCTGAGGAGCTTACACTGCTCCTGCTTTTGTGACTTGCTGTGCCATATGACTTTGCAAAACCATTATGGAACATGACTGACTGGTTCCTGAAGTTCTCCAAGCACTTAAAATGTTGCTCTGGTATTCTGAAACAGCAAGCAACTTCCATTTATTTTAATATTTACTGGATTTAAAGTATTGTATTTTGAAACATTTTCCCCATTTCCTGAAGAAAATTTTGGAATCGAGGGTGAGAGTCTCTGGAGAAATACTGAATTCTAGGGCACTCCTTTCAGAATACAGGACTCTTTGGTTTAGCACAGAGGATGTGGCTTTCCTGCAGCAGAGAAGGATGGCCAGATCACTGGCCCAAAGAAGTACTGGGATGTCCCTGCTGTATTCCTGTCTTGCTTGGAGATGCCTTTCCAGGTGTGGAGTCAGTGGATATTCAGCCAGCAGGACAGGGTGTGACAGGGTACTCAGGGCCCACAGCTGTCAGATGGAGGTGCCCAGTCAGTCTCTGAGCTGGAATGAATGAATGGAGTGAATGTCAGCATAAGAGATAAATTTTAGGTGGAACAGCCTTAAAACAAATGAGAAATCTAAGTCTGAACATCCTGGCCTTGTCACCTGTTCAAAGCCTGAAAGAAGGAGAGGTTCATTCATGACCCCTGCATTAAAAACCTGAATTAAATACGAAGAAACCACTCCCATGGCATGAGAACTCCATTTTACACAAGTTTAATTTGGAGATGTGAGAACCAAAATGCTGCATCAAGTCTTAAACCCAATGCAAGACAACTTCTGTCTTGAATTCTTACTTTGTTTTCTCGAAAACTATTTGCTGAATTAATGGAATGTTTCAGCCAGTTTAGCAAAAAAAAGAAAAAAAAAAGAAGTTTGTTCTTGCTGATTAGGACACAGCAGTGTGGTTGTTTTAGTGCTAGCTAATTTAACTCCAGAGTCCAGAAATATCTGTCTATTAGTGTTGTGCTTGAATTCTTTTGGCTCGGTTATCTTTGTGTCCACTGCTGTGAAGTTTTCTGTAGTGCTTTGATGCTTTGTTGCAGCAGGATTTGGGATGTGCAGAAGCCAAGGCTCTGCTATTTATCCACAAGTTGGGTCTTCCTCCTCACTTTGCATTTCAAAGGTTTCCTCCCAGGCAAGGCAGAAACCCTCTTTCTTTTTTTTTTTTCTCTTTTCCCCTCTTGCAGCTGTGGATGGATTTGCTTTTCAAAAAAGATGGATCCTGATTTTGTCAGTTTTCCTGTACAGGTTCTTAGGGAGGGGCTGCTATGAGAAGAGCATAAGTTTGTCTGACTGTCAGAGTATAGCAGTATCTTCATGTCACTTCATTTGCTACTGCAAAGTTCACCATTTTAATCACAGAATGTTTATCAATAAGAAAAAAATTAAAATAGAAATGCCTTTAGGATTATTTGCCAGGGTGCTTACACCAGTGTTTGCTTGTTTATATTTCCCCTGGTGCATGTCCGTGTGGTGTTATAGTTTTAATTTTTTTGTTGTTGTTGTTAAGCATTCTTCCATAGGAATTTGTGGGGCATTCTTAAAAATAGACCAGATTTTAGAAATGGATCTTGACTTCCTATTATTGGAAAAATTGTTTCTGTTTTCTGCTTCTTGCAACTTTAAAATCTGGTACAACCCAGACTTGAAAAAATCTATTTGAGGTACATGTGTGGTTGGCATGTTGTAGTCATCTGAGTTCCCTTGGCTTAAATAAGCCACAGCTCTTCATTTCTACATACTAACAAGTTATATGAAAACAAAATTAGAAGACAAAACCACTAAATCAGGAATATAGTGAGGAGGAACCACTCATGGGGATTTCAATTGCATGAACTGCTGTTGTTCTTGCAGTGTTTTCCCACATGGATTTAATCTTAAATGTTATGAATTCCTCTATGATAGAGAAGAGGCATTTGCTTGCTTTTTTTTTTAAATTCCATTCATGTCAATTGAGCCTTTAAAAAGAATTTATGATGCTCATTAAAAGCAGACCACAGTACTATTTTCTTATTTTGGATTATGCTATATTTAATCCACACTTCGAGGTATATTCCTAATGCCTTTTTTTAAAGACCCAAACATGAACAATGGTATAAATCTACCATCTAGTTAAGTGTCTGGCAATGCAGAAACTGCTGCTTGCAAGCTGTGTTACTATCTTGGCTTGAGGTAATGTAATATGCTGCAGCTATTGAGAGATGCCCCCCAAAAAAGTGAAAGCTCAATGTAAACATGGCCTGAAGTGCAGCCCAAACCCCTCCATGGGTCTGGGTGCATCAGGCCAGCCCGTGCCCAGCTTTGAGGAAGCCAAGGGCGTGGAATTCTTTGTTCAAATCCTTTAGCTCCTTAGAGTAAATAGGTTTATGGCTTACAAATGTTCATCTGAGTAAAAGTTACCCTTGTTGGGGCCTATGTAAGACGTGGTTTGGCCGATGTCCAGCTCTGCTAATCCCGGTCTCTGCGTGCTCCGGTGTGTCAGGCTGGCTTTGCACAAGTTGTGCTGCCCACTGGGGATGTCTCCTGCCCAAACAGCTCCTGGTGCTCATCCACCTCTCCCAGAGCAGCAGTAAAATGTCATGTGAGCTATAAACTGCTGCTCCTTGGAATGTATTTGTGTATGATCCTCCCAACACGAGCTGCAGGATTTGTTTTGCTTTGAGGTATGTGGGGGGAATAGTTAGGGTCAGCTATATCGAGGTGACCCAGTGAGACAACTGACCACTAAAATAAATGCAAACATAGGAGAAGCTTCAACTCATCTGTTCAAACTCCATCTGTTCTGAACCAACTCCAGTTAAGGCATATGATCTGTTGATGGGAAGTTCAAAATCGAGCTGAAAAAATGTGAAACTCTTAGACATGAAGGGTGGCAGCACAAGCTATAATTAGTGATGATTTTTCTTTTTTTTTTTTTAATATTGCTTCCTTGTCTTGTTTGGAACTGAGTAATTAATCTAGGGTGACTGGAATTTGGAGAGGTATAAACTGTGCCTGGTATGAACTGCATAAAGAATCATTTACAGAAGCACCAGCAAGTCCTGGGAGAGTAGAAGAGGACTATTGGGTGCTGGCAGTTCTGGCTCAATCAAGCTAGATTGCTTGGGATCAGCTCCTTGGAAGCCTTTCTTCCATTGGCTTTGAACAGTACTTAAAATGCAGTAATCCCCTACTGAGTCTGCTCAAAGCTTGAGTAGCAGTGCAAGTTCAGAATTAAAAAGTGTCTTTAAATAGAAAAATGCATGACTGGCTTAGCCAAACTTTTCTCACAGAGTGGTCTAATGCAAGCACTTGGTTTCAAGGAGCAGGACATTCCATGTAAACACTGCTGTGATATACCACAACATGTTAGGTTGTTTAGAAATCCAGTAAACATGTTAAAATAATGTTGTGGCTTTGCGCTAAGTTGTTTGTTTTCTTTTCAGTTTTTGTAGAGAGTTTCCCAAATGGAATGAGAGCCATGTAGCTGAAGTTACAGTGACTCTTTGTGTGAGCTGGGAGCCAGGTGCATGGACTTATAGATCTGCCATTCATCATTATTCTGGCAAAGTAACAGTGGACATATGTACCTGTAAAATTGTCTGTCTGGAATTAGGCAGAGAGCTGCATACCCATCTTGGCAGGGGAAAAGCTGAGGCTTCCCCTGCTATACCCTGATTCTTGCAGGGATCTATGTGGAGCCAGGTGAGAAGAGCTTCTTTGCAGACTGTTTGTGAGGGGGTCCTGTGGCCTGTTCTGGGGCTCCTTCCCTCCTAGTTTGAATGCTTGAACACAAACAGCCTCTTGCACAGGCAAGCCAGGCAGCAGAAACACTGGGACCACATTTCCTAACTCTGAAGGCAGAGCCCAGGACAGCTGCCTGCCACTGAAAGCTCCAGCTGTAAAGGCTGAAGTTTGTTGCAGTTGTAAGTAATTGAAAGTAGGGATTCTTCATGGAAAACCTGAACTATGAGCATCACTGTGACTCCACCTTTAATAACTTTAATGGCTTGTGTGTCATAATGAAGAGTGGCATGTGCTGAACAAATGTCTCCATAACCTCATTCATTAAGAGGCGAATCTTTCAGAATCTAATATTATGTCTCAAAGTCAAGTAAACAGCACATTTTGGTGCAAACAGGCTGAGTTATGGAATTGCTTACACTGGACGTTCATCACTTTGTGGGTGTGTATGTGTGACACAAAGGAGCAGACAGATGATGAAGTGGGCAGCACTGCTGACCTGACAAGAGTCTGAAGGCCATTTGGGCCAGAGCTTCAGAGAGTGCAATATAAACACTGATCAAATGAAAATTGTAATAGAAAATTAGAATTGTGAGGGGGTAAGAGATCCCTTCCCTAGAAAGAAACTAGCAGTGAGCCTCAAAGAGTGTATATAAACCACTTTCCCTGCTATAGGGAAACAAAATTCCTGGTGTGGAGCTAGCAAAGGGAGGAAAATAGAAACAAGTGGGAATATTTAGAGCGAGGTTTCTCTTTCAGTTCCCTTGTGCTCTATTTTTGTTCTCATATTGCACTTGAGAACCAGCAGTCACTGGGAGGCTGAGCATGTAGGTGCAGTCGATTGGCAACCACTTGGCTCTGCTCCACGGAGCTGTTCTTGTTGGCAGCCCAGGTTTGGCTGAACACTGCTGTCCTCAGGGACCCCCCTCCTCTGCAGCTTTCATTTCTAATTTTCTTTGGTTTGTTTTGAGTTTTTACCCTAATCTATGGACACTGGTTCTGTTTTTAGTAGCCATTCTCTTTGAAATGGGTGGCCAGGTGAGATGGGGTGAACTTGGCCATTCTGACCCAGATATTTCTGGTGTTAATTTAACAGCAGTGGAAAAGTTCCCGTGTGAAGAGGTGATTGTTACTAAGCTTTGTAATTGCCACTGTGGTGCTGAATATGTTTCTGAATCACTGTTTGATAGTGTAGGTGTCATGTTTGACAGGTCTGTGAGTGTGTGCTGTGATGCTTCACTGAGAGCAGGCGGATACAGGCGAGCTCTCATATCTGGGAGAAGACTTGGTTTGCTGCTTGTCTTCTGTGGATTAGCAGTGCTAAACTCCATCCCAGTTCAACACACAAACTCTGGGGGCTTGGAGCCTCCCATGAACTCCAGCAGAGCTGTGAAAGCAGCTCTTGGGTCAGTATTAGCTGTGTCACCTGCTGGGCTCTGCACCACTGAGCAGAAAGGTTCTCCTCGGCTCGGTGACTCTCATATGGGGCCAGCTCTCAGCTTGTGGTGAACCTCCAGGCACTGAATTAACTTCATATGTTTGAAAGGCTTGTTTACAAATTCACTCAGGGAAGAATGAAGTCATCAGAATGTACCGTGCTTCTTTCATGAGCTTGAAAATCTGTACATAATATAACTACATCTAACTGAAACCAGGTAGCAGAAGGATACTGCCCTATTTCTCCAGCTTGGTGAGGAAAAAACCTAAAAATCATCAAGTTGATGTATTACTTAGGGTAATTGGAAAAATTAAATTTAGATTAAATTTAAATTCTGGTTTATTACAAGTGCCCTGCAGCACGTCTTACCTACTGAGCAGAACAAACTTCTGCTTTTTCCAAGTGCTGCCATAAACCACATTATTTCCTTAGGTAAAAACTTTGGCCAAGATCTCCATAATGTGTGTATCCAAACTAGATGCTAAAAAACTTCTGTGTTTTTTGAGTCCTGCTTATGTTGGAAAGTGAATTTAAACAGATTTAAACAGTTAACTGTGGATGTAGGTTTATAGTTCAGCTTTCAAAGACCTGGCCTTTGGCATTTTCCAGGGTGGCACCTGAGCACCTGAGACCAAGAGCTCGGTGGTCTTGCGGCAGGGAACTCAACCAAGGGGCTTTAGGCACCACTGGTGAAGACCTGCAGGATGCTGCTGCCCAAGTCAGGGACATCTGGTCTGCTTCTGAGCAAGTTTTTGAATGGACACAGGTTCCAGCCCAGTGTTTTATAGCAGGCAAAATCAGGGTGGTTGTATCTGTGCCCAGCTGCCCGCATAAGGTCTCGTCAGTGCTAATTTCAGCCATCCAATTTTAATTTGCTGTTGCATGTCTGCCAGAGCATTGCAGGAGGGTGGGAGGGAGGATATTTTCCCTGATGACTGCTGTTGACATTTGCAGAATAAAAGTGAAGTCAGCCAGTTGTTTGTTGGAGGTTTTGGTGCCTGTAGAAGTTCCGAGCCAGCCAGGATCGCCCAGTGCCTGTTGCCCAGCAGGGACCTTCCCAGCTGCAGCATGGGGAAAATTGCTCAAGCTGTGTTGCTGTTGAACTTTGTTTTTTAGACTAGGGACGTCAGGGAAACCAAAATGATCAATCTTCCTGTACAATTTGGGGAAGCAAATGAGAAGGGATTGTATTCTTCTTGGCTGCCCCCACAAAAAAAGGAAATAATTCAGGAAATGTTCACATACACAGGCAGGCTCAGGGAAGCAGTGACGTGGGAAGGGACTGATGGCTTTGTGTACAGAAGGCATCTTGCAGCTTTGGTTTTCACTAATGGCAGCTGCTGCAGAAGCAAGGCAAAATTTGAGTTTACAGGGGATGTGTATGAAGGCTGATGTTTTTTATTCTGGTGTTGTATGCCTGAGGTAAGAGCACCAGAATCATGTGTTTGCTGGTGGTCCTGGAAAGTACCTCTTCTCTGGCTGGATCCAGGCTCTGTATCTAACAGCAATGAAAATAACTTCTTTCCTAGAAGGGTGGTCTTGAACTTGATTTTCACAAATCACCTGTGTTGTTATTTCAGCAGTCTGCTGTATGCCAGGACCCCAAACCATCCCCACTGTGTGCAAGTGAACAGTGGGGACACCTCCCAGTGGGAAGGGGGGTTCAGGGGATAAAGAGAGTCTGAGCAAGATGTGTTGGTAAGAACAGGAGCAGACAGAGAGCAAAGATGATGCCAGCAGTGAGCATGAGCTAAGACTGGGGAAAAAAATGAGAAAGATTTGAGAAAATTGCAACATAAAAGATGTAGCGGAAGCTCCTGTGGAGAAGAGGAGGTGAAGCAGAACAGGGGAAGAAGTGGGAGGAGGAGGAGGTGCTTCTGTGTGCAGTTAATAGCAGCCCCAAAGAGAGTTTTAATTGGAAACCTATTATAATTATCCATGGTTTTCCTCCCATGCATTTCAGGAATGTGTGTGGCAGGTAGTTTTCCTTTTGACTGGGTTACTGATGCAGAGGGCACTGGGTTTGCAGCCAAGTGGCAGATCCGTGTTTGTGTTTACCAGGCACTGAGCAAACACTTTAATAATGTCATTTGTCGTGGGAGATGACTCTGCAAACTGATTTCAGGTTTTTCTGTAGCAGACTGGGAATGCACTCTGATTCTGCCCTGTCTAAAGCTGCTCATTTTAACTGTTGAAGCATGAGCTGTTGTCACCTGGCAGGAAGACACTGACCCTAGTTGGTGCTAGAGGAGACCTTGACCTCGTTGGTATGACCCATGGAGGCTCCTTCTAAATCCTCTGGGGGACTTTCTAAGTAGAGAAGGGGGTGAATCTGCAGCTTGTACATTCTTTATGTCTGGAAGGATGAAAAACAACCATGGAGGGTTCCTAAAATTCATTTGAACTTAGCTGTCCTTTACCTCGTTTTGGGATGCCAGTGCCACGTGCTGGAGAGCTGCTTTGAATGCTGGTGCTCCTTCAGAGGCTTCTCTGAGCGAGGCAGGCACATTTCTGCTTGTTGGCAAGCAGGACTCAGATGTTATGGATGCATCTTTCAAATCCCTTTGGCAATTGAAAACAGAACAAGTGGAAACCAGTGGCCACAACTTTGGTTAAAAGCAGCCACTTCCCACCTGACAGAAAAACCCTTTGGCTAGTGAAAGCATAGGAATTTGGAGATCAGTGAGAGGTTGGGTTAAAGCCAAGGCTTGAGTACTGGGAGCCGTGAAAGTTCCATAGCTTCTGCTAGAAGCACTGTCTCAGTTTTGTCAAATCACAGAAGGGTGTGGGTTGGAAAGGTTCTTCACAGAGCATCCAGTCCCACCCTGCCTTGGGCAGGGACACCTTCCACTATTCCAGGTTGCTCCAAGCTGTGTCCAACCTGACCTTGGACACTTCCAGGGATGGGGCAGCCACAGCTTTTCTGGCAACCTGTGCCAGCACCTCACCATCCTCAGTCTAAAACATTTCTCCTTCGTGTCCAACCTAACCCTGGCCTGTTGCAGTTTAGAACTGCTGCCCCTTGCCTGGCATGACAGACTCTGGTAAAAAGCCTCTCTCTGTCTTTCATATAAGTCCCTTTTATACATTGAAAAGCTGCAGTAAGGTCTCCCTGGAGCCTGTTCTTCTCCAGGTTGCACAACCCCAACTCCCTCAGCCTTTCCCTGTGGAAAGCTTTGGTTTTATTGTGTGGGTTTGTTTACCTTGTGAGCACTAAACCCTTAATAAACAGCTCTTACCTGTCAAGAGTCTTCCTTGACTCTGTGCCATCAACTGATTTAAATCCCTTTGAAGGGAAGGTGCTGACAGACTCCCCTTGCTGGCTGTGTGCCAGAACTGCTTCCAGATCATTCAAGGACACTGAGGGAGATGTCTGTGTGTCCATGTTCATCCTCCCAGAGCATGGGCGAGGCTGGTGAGCCTTTGGGGCCAGCCTGGTGGGCTCTGGGAGTTGTCAGAGCAATTTTTCCTGTCTCTGTCCAGAACATGAGAGTGAGGATGAACACTTAGCAGAGGTGGCTCTAGTTTGACTTGGTGCACAGCTGGTGAGCACTGATGTGAAAAGCACCCAACTTTTTCTGTCTCTTCTTTTTCACTTGTAGGTTTATTCTTCAGCCTAAAGGAGTGATTCATAATCAACTTTTAGAAAAACAGAGAATAGCTGAAGAGAAGATTAAAGAGTTAGAGGTAAGTTTTTGGCAAGTGATGATGACAGTAAAATACTGAAGGTCAACAAGATGCTCTTTGCTACATCTCTTGTTTCTATCTGGTACTTTTTGTGCTGAAGGATTGTAACTAGATGAAACAGAGAGCCTGTTACAAGTAACCTGCACATAACTCAAGGCACTTGGTTCCTTTCCTAGATCTACAAGCCAGTAGGGATTGATTGCCCTGTGCCCCAGTATGAAAACTGGGAGCGAGGGATTCAAATGAGATTAGTAAGAGCAAAGTCTAAAACAAGCAAAAGGATGTTTGTGTGCTTATTTGCAGCAGATAAGTGATGTAAATTTTCGCCAGTGCTGTGGGTATTTAAAGGTTACACTGGCTCAGAACAATTGCACAAATTCATGGAAGAGAAATCCATCGAGAATTACCAAATATGTAGAAATGGCATCCTGCTCAGGAAGTCCGTGAGCTAAAAATGTCTGGAGGGTGGGAAAGTATGAGGAGGAAGTACCATATAGGCCTGCCCTGTCCTTACACTCTGCCCTTAAGCATCTGCTTGGGGCTGATGTTGAAGAGCAGATCTGTGGGGAGATGGAACTTTGTTTTGACAGTGTGGTCAGAGCACTTCTGTGTTCTTGTGTTTATCTGGTTGGAGTATTCAAGGCAGAGGAGGATATCTAGGAAATAAAAAGTAGTGTCTGCGCAAGTTCCAGTGTTCAAACAGGCTATCTGGAGAATCTTCACTATCTTCTGGTGG
>VZTT01057751.1:14829-32900 GCA_013400855.1 Buphagus erythrorhynchus | reverse complement strand
GAGGTTGTTAACTGCTAAAGCTTGTTCCACAGATAATTGTTCAAATCTCACTGTGTCCTTCCCTGGATGTCCATTCAGAGCACTGAGTTCTTTGGTCTGATTATGTGTTAGGTGAAACAGTTTTTCCTTCCATCAGCTCTGTGTTTGCTGTTTTCATGTCATTGATTGCTCGTGTGCTCTGAGAGGGGAAGGACAGGAGCTCCAGATCTGCCTTCTCTCTGTGCTTCAAGTTTGTTCTTTCTCTTGTGTTGTTTGTCTTCCTTTTCTTTTCTTTTCCCCTCAAGTTCTTGAGCTGGAAAAAAAGCAGGCAGCAGAAAATGCGAGAAGGGGAAGATCACTGCTGTTTACAAGAGCTAAAGCCTGTCTAGCATCAGCCACAGAGTGGTTTCCTGTGTAATTGAGGTAAACACAATTCAATTGGGAGGTTTTTTCCTGTGAGATCCATTGCTTCTGGTTAGACAGGAAGGTGGCAGAAAGCACTGTGGCAGTGGGGCTGGCTGGGTGCAGCAGAGCAGCCCATGAGGAATGCTGGAGAGGCAGGGGTGTGTGAGGCAGTAGGGGTGTGATAAGCCCTTTTTCTTGCCTTTCTTCCAAATGGCCAGCAGACAAGGCACTGCCTCTGCCCAGCCCAGAGCTGTGATGGTGTTCTCCAGCTCTGGTGCAGGGAAGATGCTTGATTCCTGCTAAGGGGTTTGTGTGTGGAGGAGAAGACACAGGTCCCAGCAATCATACCTGGCTGAGTACCACAGACAGACCCAAAAGCTCTCAGAGAGCCCCAGGGTGGGAAACCTATTCCCCAAGCAATTCAGAGAGGCATGAGTAGCTCTTGGAAAACAGCTCTAAAAGTCTGAGAGAAGCTAGAAATACCTCTGTCTTTCCATTAACACCATGAAACAGTCACTGATGGTTGCACAGCTTGGGTGCATTACAAATGAAGCTCCCTTTGGCTGGTGTGCTGTGCTGGGGAGAGCTGGGACCCCAAGCCCACCTTCCTGAAACAAAGCAGTGCTGCACTGTGAATAGTTGAACATTTTTCCTTGTTCTTTTTTTTCTGTGTGCTTGTGAGTGTATAGCACCAGAACCTTACAGCAGCTATCACCCATTTACCAGCAAGCAGCTGCTGATAAAACCAGAATTCATGGAGCATCGTTGGATACTTATAGAGAAGGGCTGGCCCTTGGCTCTGTTGTTTAGAACACAATGCTCTTCATTCAACAAGGAAGGCACAAACCAGTTATAGTTCAACTAATCTTACTAATCTTCTTTTCATTAATCTGTTTCAATGGAAGTTCATTTCCACTTGCACAATCAGCCTGGCAAAGGCAGATACTCCTGCAGAAAGAAATCACCCCAGCAGAAAAATCCCTCTTGAGATCAAGCCTGCAAGACATGAGACAAACAAGCAAACCAGATGTATGGAGATAACAAAATAGGAAACTGAAGAACAGTTTATGCTGCTGTCTTTCCTAAGTTGGCTGGGGTGTTTTGCATGTGTGGCTAATGTTGCAGAGGCAGCTGCTGCTGCCAACAAGAGCCAACATCTCATCAGGACCGATGCAGCACCAGCCTGACTCTGCACATGCTGGAAAGCAGCAGGAGATGGAGATGGCTGCTGGGAGTCTGAAGTGACCACAGAGGCTGGGTGCTTTCAGTTCTGTGCTTCCCAGGGAGCCTCCTGTAGGCTGTGCCTCCCTAGCTGTATACAGAGCTGGTCCTGGGACTGTCTGTGGCATCTGATCAACTCCCACTGGGCAGCTGTAAGTGTTCAAGGTAGCAACAGCTACCTTGTTTTTACTGAAAACTTGAGCAATGTTTCTATTTTAAATATAGGAACATAACAAAATCCCTTCTAGGTCTGTGGAAAGGGTTTGCAACTTAATGCCCAGTTAGGGCAGATTTTAACACAAGATTTAAAAGCTTAGAAACAGCATTAGAAAAAGGAGGGAGCTTTAGAGCTTTGCCTTAGGGATGAGACATATTTCACAGATGTGGTCTCTAAAGAGCTGTACAAAGTCTGGGAGATACTGATGGCAGTGGTGGATTCCCACTGAGCTCAGAGCAATCAGATTTTTGCCATTAATTTCTCTGTAGGCATTAAGACAGCACAGCTAGCAATGTAATAATGGATTCTGCTACAGCTCTGCAAAGGGTGAAACCAGAGTATAGTAAAATTTGATATTTTTCAATAGCAGCAAATACCCTGAATTGTGAAGGTGCTATAGATATTGCAGAAACATTTGGTAACTAATTGGCTAGAGTACTTGTGGATACTTTTAGCATTTCCTCTGCTAGAAATTGGACTGAAAAGGCCAAGGCTGATGCAATTATAATCCCATTTCTGTATTTACTGGGTTATATGACCTCAGGCAAGAGTTGATCAGCCAATTCCTGACTGTGTGTGCGTTGCAGAGCATTGTTTCTCACTCAGCCTGCACCTCTTAGACATTTCCTGGGGTCAGTGTGGGCTGCAGCACTGTGTGCAGGTAGACCAGCACCAGCCCTGTGTACCTGCTGGACTGCTGTGGGCCCTTGGCAACAGCCCCAGACCCCCAGATGCCATTTCCTAATTGCCACCATGGGCAGACAGGTGGTGGTGTGGCTGGTGCAGGTGGGGTGCAGGGAGCCCATGCTGAAATGGGGAGCAGCACTGGGGGTCCCAGGGCTTGGGTGAGAGGAGCTTTTACTCCTGGGGGACATGGGAGAGCATGGCTGGGAGAGCTGGCTTGGCAGTGCAGAAAGCTCACAAAGGTTTGGTTTCATCTTGGGTGTAGCAAAGAAATCAGGAGTGAAAAAACCTCCAGATATTTCTGGAAAGCCTCCAGCTATCTGTCCTTAAAGATAACTGGGGAAATAGCCTTTTTCCTCTTTGCTGGCTCATGTTTGCTCCACTGCAAACTTGGCATTCTAAAGGCAGGTGAGGAACATGGGGACCAGGGACTGGACCAGTCTGACAGAGAAGCAGCAGATGTCAAACCCAGGTCAGGGACCCTCTGGTAGCCCTGGCACACTTGCCACCAAATGCTGGGTGCCCTGCCCCAGTGAGAGGGGATTCCTCTTGGAGGAGCTGATGAAGTGCCCAGGAAAGGGTGAACTCACCTAAAGGAGTGAACTCACCTAAAGGAGTGAACTCACCTGAAGGGGCCATGGAGAAGAGAGGAGAAGGAGAGGGATGTGCTCCCCTTTGGTGGACTCAAAGCTCCAGCTGGTTGCTCCTCCAGCCCTGTGAGCATGTGGGAGATGTTTCACCAGAAAGTCCCTTGGGAATTGCTTCATCTGACAGATACATGCACACACACACAGAGCTCCTGCATTGCTTCATCTGACAGATACATGCACACACAGAGCTTCTGCAAGTGCTGTAACATCAGGTTAGACTCAAGAACATTCTTTGCAGATGCAGTAACCTGACTCTGTGATTCATTTTCCTCATGACTCGGTGTTAGCATTAGAGCTATAGCAATTTCAGGTTTAAGGAAGAACCAGAACCACCCTGTAAGTAAAATAATAATTTACATGGAAGTAGCTAATTGGCATCTCAACACTTTAATATATCCACTTACAATTGCATTTTGTGTTAGAGAGTATTATGTGGGGTAGCTAATGACACTGTCTTCCTTCCCCTTTGAGCTTTCTGCTATGGGCAGAAAACCATGCTGCAATAAGAGGGCTGCTCTCTGCAAATTACTTGCTAAATTGAACTGTATTCTTGAAATTAACTTTAAAAGTCAGTTGAACTGCTCTACCAGCACTGCAGAGTTGAAAATTACATCAAATTCTACATTACATGTGAAGAAAGCAAACTGGCTAGTTCTGGGGAACAGAACTACAGCTTTTATATGCCATTATCTGTAATGGTCCCTGACAGACTTCTCTGGAATAACAATGCTTCCATGGATGGGAGTATACCTTGATCTTGATGCAGGATATTTTGCATCAGGCTGTAGTTGTGTCTCAACACATTTATATGATATTTAATTCTTCACTTATTCTCTTGCCAGAAGGAATGCAGAAAGCCTCTTATAGATGCTATCAGCCACAGAAATGCTGAAAAGAAGACCCTATTTTCTGCTTTCTAGCTTAAGAGAGGAGAATGATATTTTCTTTTCTTGAAACAAGATTTTTTTTATCCTGAAAAGTTGTAGTCCCCTTTGAGTAAAGCAGTCTGCAGATTCGTGAACAGGTAAAAACCCTTAGAAGCTAAACAGAAAGGGAATTTTCAGAAGAGCATATAGTTCATTTTATGTTCAGATGATTGTTACCTTCAGTCTGTACTTCATTTTTTATAGAAGAGCTTTAAAAGCAACTTCAAGAGCTGTATAAAAATTTGTGTTGTGTGAAATGAAGTGTTTGGAGTTTGATAATGTTTGGATTCATGTAAGTTTTGGAGAAAATGTAGCATGGATAGACTACAAGCATGCCTGTCCTTACATGGCCCCAGCCACTACCCCCTGTGTTCCCCAGGCTTGAGGATCAGGCTGATGAAGGAAAAAACCCTCCAGAGGCTGCCCAGAGACAGGGGCTGTGGCAGGGGAGGGCAGGACAGCTCTGCCCAGCACAGCTGGGAGCAGCTCTGTCCCCTGGGAGGGGCCCCCTGCACCCACCCAGCCAAGGTCCAGGCTTGTCCCAAGGTGTCCCAGCTCCTGGGGCTGCAGGGATGGCACAGGACACTGGGCAGCTGTGCCCTGCCCATTTACAGGAGGTTATAACTGCTCAGGGGGTGGGTTTCAAGGGGGCACATGAGCACAGTCCTGTGGGGAGGTAACACTGCACCTTCAGAGACCTTGGACATTTTGTCCTTTGGCTCTCCACTCACTTGGGCTGGGGAACACGGTCCTGTCACAGCTGTGCCCCCTCACCCTGCCTGTCCTCTAGTGCCTGCTGCCCTCTGGGGCTCAGGGCACAGGAGAGGCTCTGCTGGGCAGGGACCAGTGCTCTCCAGAGGTCCTGGCTACACATGGAATTGTCACACTCAAACAGGACAGACAGGGGAGATCATTTGTCTTCATGCAACTGTTGATCTAGAGGGCCAAACCTTTGTACTCAATGAAATCAGCAGAGCTGCAGTAAGTTACCTCAGTACACCATGTGGCTATTTATGAGGAAGAGCCAACCCCAATGTTTTCTTAGCTTTGCCAAGGCAGAGCAGCTTGGAAAGATAAGCTGTTTTAATGTAGGTGCCCAGTTTCAGGCAGCCAAATTGTTTCACAGTTCCAAAAGTCATAATATTTATAGGAGAACAGCATCCCTGGCTTTGGTTTCTTTTGCCAGAAAATGGATAAGTAACAGAAGCACTGATGAGCCAAGGCTGGTGCCTTCCTTGTGAGAAAGTTAAGCTGAAGACCTGTCTCCTGCTGCCCAAGTCAGACCTGGTGGCAGAAGTGGTCCCCCTCACCTCATTCCTAACCCATGAATGTCAAACAGGGTCTTGCCTGCTCTCCTTCCATATTTTTTCCTGTCTGTAGCAATGGCTGCACTAAAGCACCTGCTGCTTTGTACATCTCAGTAGACTTTGTTATAAGTGGGGTGTATCACTGCACTGCAGTGCTCACCCAGCAAGGCTTTATAAAGTACTGCACTCCTTCTTTGGCTCTTGAAAGATGCAAAGTAAAAAGGTCAAGCTATAAATCCAACTTTGTACTCATAGGATATGTAGGAGGACAAATAATCATATCTTGTCAGGCAAATGACTCTTTAAATTATTTCCATCTCCACACATAGAAAGTCACAGCTACTGAAATGTACAGCTCAATAGGTAAAATGTGCAGCTCGCCTAGAATTGCAGTACATCTATTTTCAGGTGCCACAAAACACATGTTCATCAAGAAGGCTATTAAAAAAATCATTTCCTAAAGACACCTGCACTAGGCTATGGAGGAGATCAAGTACTGGGTAATGAATTTCACAGCCAGAATAATGTGCACTATAAAAAGGTGAGCTATGAGGCAAAGTCATTTCCTTAGGAAAAAGGCAAATGTCTCAATGGTATTGGCATAGGATAGCTATATTCTACTTTATCTCTGCATTTTGATATGTAAAGTATGTATTTGTAAAAGGTCACTTCCTTTTTATATTTACAGAACAGTCTGCTGCTGCTTTTGGCTGCCTCTTTGGAGAGATGCTATTGGGCAGGAGTTAATTTTAAAAAATACCGAAGCCAAAGGTGAAGTCCCACTTTTTTTTTTCATTCTGGATATTTAAGCTGTAGGAGCTGGACAGCAAGAACTTTATCCACAATAAAATAGATTCAGAATTTATAAAGAAGATGATTAAGCCAGGCTTACTGACTCATGCACTGAGCTAAGTCAGGGGGATGGTAAATGGAAGAAAAGGAAATTATACAACCTGACTAACAAATGAGTTAGCCAAGAAAGTAACCACTGAGGTGTCAGCTCAAAGACAGAAGACTCCCAAAGCCTGAGGTTGCCCAGGGGAATGCTCATCTTCAGGCAGTCTCCAGTCCCATTTTCCCCAGATGATTCCATTATTCTGCAGCATGGGCAGGCTCCCAGTTATCATTTATCTGCTCTGTGGCCCATGGTGGTAGCAAGTGACAGGGATGGGAGCCTCTGCTGCCTCATTCATCACCTGGCTTTGGAGAGCACTTCAGCAAGCATCCAGTATTAAGTTTAAAATGTAAATGTTGCCTTTAGCAGGGTAAACGAAATAAAGCTAATCACATTTTCTGTGCCTACTTGTGAATCAGATGGATGGGAAAAGGTGTTTGAGCAAGTATTGATTTTACTGAAATGTTCTGGGAAGATTGTTGTCAAAATATTGTTCCTCAGGAATTTGACCTGCCTGCCACAATTTATCTTAGCATATTTTTTAATACCCAAATTCCTTACCATACCTTTTGTTCTCGTATCTGTGCCTGAAGAGTTTCCCTATTTTTCAGGGGTGATACTCCAGCCTGTTTGGAAGGCTGGTGGGGAGAGCTGAGGGGAGTCTGTAAATAGCATCCTAGATTGGAGCCAAGAGATGGAGCCTGATGTGGCTGTGTGTGCTTGAAGCAGTGATCAGCTCACAGAGGGCACACTGCTCTAACCTGGAAGGAACTTCACAGCCACAGCAGCACTGAAGAAAACCAGAATGCTCTGTGGCTTCCCCTGCAAAGTGGTTTGTTTAACACACAGTAAACCTTATGTCTGAGCTGTACATTGTCACTGTGTCTCCAGGTGTTTGCACTGGTGTCCCTGACTGTCCCCACACTGGGGAGGGGGGCATGGGGCTGCCAAGGCAGTGCCAAGCACTGCTCTGTCCATGGTAGAGGATGCTGGTTCCTGCTCCACATCTCCTCTGGGCTGGGAATGAGCTTCAGCTTAAAAATATGGGATATCACAGCATTTCCTGGCATGGAAACAAATAGCAGCAGGCAGCAGAGAGTTGTGTGAAGCTGTTAGATCCACCTGCACTGGGTCAGATATAAATAAGACTGATGCAAAAGGTGTTGCCAAAAGGGGAAGCAGGCAGCAGCTTTGAATTCTTGTGCAGCATCAGAAAAGTGCAGTGTGCTGACTCTAAAAGGAGCAAAGGAGAAACAGCATGAAATAAAACAAAATCAGTGTTTTTGTAATAAGGAAAAAAGTAACAAGTAATAAAGTTTGAGAATTTGGCAGCTTTCCTTTTTTTCCTAAGTTTTTTACAGTTGTGTCATTCTCAACAGTAATTTTTCTTCTAGAATATAAATATATATATTTATATATAAATAACAAAGTCTTTATATTTATATATATAAAGCAAAGTCTTAGACCACAGGTGAGAATAAAAGCTCATCAGTTTTCACAGTAACATTTCTCTTGTCTAAATTACCCAGTAGAATATGGTGGTAGTTGCAGACTTACATACAGAATAAAATTTTCCAATCTAGTTTTTTTCTTCTTAGCCTCTTTCAGTGTGCTAGTCACTATCAAAAAGTTTCTACCTTGTTGCGTTCATGTTTGTAAGAAAAAAATCAAATGATAGTGTGTTGGGTCTGAGTAAATTTACCCTTGCAGAAAACGGTTTTCCTGTCAGATTATATTTCCATCCCAAAACTTACTTGCAGGGATTTAACGCATCTCCTGTTGTTATGCTGCATGAATAACAAGCAAAGAATGTTGGGGTTTTCTCCATTTAATGATTTATCTTTGTTTTTTACCTTTTTTTTGTGTGTGTATATGCTGTTCCTGGCCTGGCTCTTACATATTTAATAGAGGAGTACAAGAGCTGGTAGATCTAAGTGGTTTGTTGTGCTGCTATGACATTTATTAGCAGGTGGCAAAACATGTAGCCATGGTAAAAATGTGTTTCTTTGCAGAAATTATATGTTGCCTCTCATCCAAGCAATCTCATACCTTCTCTTAGGTCAGAGGAGAGAGAAAAGTGGGGATGGGAGGTTTCGTTCTTGCAATCAGGCTCAAGATATGTACAATGTGAAACTAAATGGTATCTAAAATTTGAGCTAGGAAAAAAGATCCACTTAAAGGAAGCATGCTTTTGGAAAGAGTTTTAATAGACAATAAAGAATGACCATATGTTTCACCTGGAGATCTCAACAGACAGATGCTGTGCCCTTCCTTTTTGTGTGTTGGCATGAGCTTAGGGCAAGAGGAAAATAAACCAAAAAGGCTTTCCCAAGGTGACCCTGAGCAAAGTTCTGTCAGGGAAGGATCCCACTGTCTCCAGCAGATGAGGTGTCCCAATGGCATTGACTGCAGAGCATTAGGAAAACTGCCCTGATGTAGGTGACCTCCTTGAAAAATGTGTGCCCAAATTTGCATAAACATTTAGTTCTCATTAAACATTTAAATGGAGTGGCACAAAATGCACCCCACAGCTACACCAGAAGAGATTAACTTAAGTAAGAAGCCAAACAAACCCAGTGGACCTAGATTTGCTGATATAATCAGGAAGACACAAAGGTGGTATAAAACTCATAATTTCCTTTACATCCTGTCTTGGATCCTGCTCATCCAGCCCAGAGGACCTGGAGGCTTCGTGGCATTCCCACCAGGCATTCCACGGGAGCCTGGCTTCTATGCCAGGGTAAAGCATGGGGCTCTCTGTTCAGGCTGGTGCCAGGAAGGCTTTTGGGAAGCATTCCACTGAGCAGTAATTGTAGGAGCTGGGCAGTTGCCAAACAACCCCTTTTCAAGATCTCCTTCCCCAGGTGTGTAGGACCTGCCCTGCTCATGGGCTGCAGGTTTTTGTTTTAGCAGAGGAATGCAGAGTTCTGCGTGTTGGACCATGTCATTACCCAGCAGATCTGCTGAGTGACTGTGGGAAACTTTTAAAATAATTGTGCTGTAGTTATTCACCAGGGTACATTACATTTGGAATCAGAGGTCACTTTCCTTTCTTTACAAGGGAAAACATTGTGAGTGAACCTGTAATTTTGAGTACACTAATTCCAAGACATTTGCAGATATCAAGTGGTTTCCTGGAATAACAGCCTCTCTCAAGAGAAACGTCAAATGCATTTAATCAGCCACATTTAGAGCTCTGCTACATCTGCAAATGAATTATTAACGATCTTAAATGTTTTTGAATGATCCAAAAGTCAGGAATAAGGTGGCTCTTCAGCTAATCAGCTCTGATTCAGGGCTTCTCCTTTCCACTTTGTGCACTAGAGGCTCTGCACCTGCCTGCTGGAGTTCCTGTGGCTCACATTAACCTCTCTGGAGGCACCTGGGTAGCTGAACAAATGCAAAGTGCAGCTGACATCCAGCTGTGCCTGTATGGATTTATGCATCACCTAGTAAATAGCCACTGCTCAGTGCCATGGAGCCTGGGGGAAGGTCTGGGATGCTCCAGGGAATGCTGCTCCCACACTGCAGTCACCACTGCACAGCCCTTGGCCACAGAATTCCTCTGCCCCCGTGATGCCATCCGTGACCTAGCTAATGGAAGATGGGGCTGGGTCAGGTGTGTCTGGGGATGCAGGTTTGAATCATCAGTGCTCTCATTAGTAACAGCAAGAATGGCAGAATGAAGCTGGGGGACAAAGCACAGCTCGGGCTGCTGTGCTCCAGCCCTGGCTCCCCTTTGTCATGTTAATAAAATCATGGCTTATGTCGCTTCTCCTGTAAAGTGATGTCTTGTAAAGTGCTTTGGGAAACAGTTACAACTGCCACATTACACACAACTCAACCCCCTTCCACTGCACTGTGGAAATACCCTTTTAGAAGGAATAATTGCTACAATCTCATTTCTCCAGTCGAGGTAATTTGGTTACATTAATTTTTGAATCAACAAGTGTTCTCATTTAAGAGCTCCAGCTGACAAAATAATGGAACCATCAAGACGCAGATGTAAACAAAGCACTTGCAGTAGCATATGAATTAATGAAAAAAATAAAACAACATTTACTCTTATGGGTACTAATGAATGAATTCTAGTGTATATACGAAGAAAAACTACCTCAGATCCTGAGGAAGGTGTTCAGTAGCTTGGTGCATTAGGACCAGAATTTCTATTCAATCTGAGTGTTAGGGAGGACCTTCAATATGAGGACACAATGAAGCAAGTTTTAGGAGGAAAATTTCAGCAGAAACATTTTCTTTGCTGGACAAAAGCCACTGACACAGAGAGTATAAGCCAGCTGCATCTGGGATGCTGTCAAATCATAACATAAAAGGGAAATTAAAAATCTGCTCCTCACTTTGCCTGAGTAAAAAATTGCAGGGTCGTCACTTTATTTTGTATATAATTATAATAATAAGCTTGATAGTGTATCTGTTATGGATTTTGCATTCTGCGTGCATTATTAACAACATGACTGCTTGTCCCACTGCACACATAAGGAAAACACAAACCACAGACAAATGAAAGCAGAAGCAGCCGTGGCTATTAAGAACAATTAAGCCCCACACAGCCTCTCTGCAGGGGGAGGCTCTGGAGTGGCTTAATGGAGCAGATCTCATGATGGGATGTACATTTGGATAATGCTGTCTTGCATATTCAGGTATAACTATCACTCTTCTGTGGGAGCCTTGGTTGCAGAGCAAGAGGCAGCTATAGCTACCAAGAGAATGCTGCCTATTTAATATTTTCTCATTTCATTTAATTCCAATATAGAGTTGGAGATGAGTTTGTTAGAAATAAAGCACTTCAGAGGGAGATTAGTTGTCTGCTTTCTGTGGCTTGAAGAGGAAAATGTACTGACATAACTTCTTAGTTTGAAATCAGCTTGACACTTCCATATAGTTGTGTTAGACAAAGAGTAATTCTGTTATTCCAAGCATATTCCAACCCTTTTTTTTGGTTGTGAAGATGAACCACAAGGTCCCTAATGGCTTGCACGTGCTGTGAGTGAGGTGGTCTTCTAAAAAGTGATGTAGTTACTCATGACAAGATTAGGATTTTCCAAAGCTTATTTCCTCTTGTACACAGTGCCTGACAGCATCTGTCCTTTTATAGGTTTATACTACTGGTATCTTAGATCCAAAATCATTCTGGTATTCAACATTTTCATTGAGCTCTCCCTAAAAGCCTGGAGGCAGTCAGGTCCCCAGGGCTTTGGTCAGCTCAGGAGCCTGGGTAGCCCAGGGCAGGGGAGTGCTGCAGGCTAAAGAACAGGACACATCATGTGTCACCACATGTGACATCTCTCCCAGGTCCTACACACACCTGGAAAATCAGATATTTTATTGTCTGGTGTGTATCAAGGAATAATGGCTGGAACAGGGGCTGAGCTCCTGTCAGCAGTGATTGCTCACGGTAATGATGACACTGAAGATGAAGTTTTATTTCTGCAGCCTTTGTACTTCATTACACATTGCCTTGCCAAAAATCATCCCCACCCCACTTAGCCCAGATGAGCTGCTGCAGAGTACCACAGGGAAAACCACTTTTAAACTATAATCCTGGAAATGAGCTGTCCAGTGAAAACCACCTCTGACTCACAGTTATGCAAGCACATTTACTTCTGTGAAAGAGCCAGAACCTTTCCAGACCATCTACTGCAGGTCATAACAGGAGCTCAAGAGACATTTCAAGTGTCCAGAGAGTGTGCTAAACAGTAAAGGTTTTCTATGTATTTATGTGACATGTAATAGTCATTTCATGAAAAAGCAAATAATATTTTTATCAGCCAAACCAATGGTGTTCCCCAGAGGGGAGTTCCTGCCTGGCTTGCCTTGGAGCCTGGCTCTTTCTTTGTGGTTGTCACTGTGACAGATGGAGGGGGACTCATCTGCAGAGCTTCCCAGAGCTCACCTACAAAGGTTCCATTTGGTATTTTTTCAGAGCTTCATCATCGAGTCTGTCTCAGCTGGACAGATCATTTATGTTCCTCCTGCTGCCAAGAGGTACTGATATACCTCTTAATTATGTGAGGCCCAATTTTCAACTGAAAATTAATGCAGCTATTACACTGATTGACTTCAGCAAGCTCTTTAGGTACCTCCTGCCCTTAAGGGTAATACCAGCTGATGTTCTTATGGCCCAGAAAACCACAAGTTTATGCTTAAAACTTAATTTGTAGGAAAATAATGTATTTCAGAAGAGTCATCTGTAGAAGTAAAAATATGCTTCCAATTAGTATGACTATATCAACTGTCACAAAGAAACACAGTCGATTGTCCAGAAATAATTTATTCATCAACAATAAAACACTGAATAGAAAAAGCCTTGTAAATAAAACTATATATATATAATGCTTTATTTTTTTTATTCGATACTGCACAAAAACCACTACAGACAGTAACAAAATAATCCAATTAATCTTAAAAATTTCAAATTATAGTTGTCACTCTTCGTTTATCATGTTTTATTAACAATGCAAAGGTAATTTGTTTACATATTATACTTTTACTTGTTATCATTAAATTGTTTCTTAAAACACTTGAAGCAATTTGTTGTTTGCCCCATAATTTATAACATATAAGTATATCAATAAACAATATAACAGCTCTGAGAAAGATATGCAGACTGTTCAATGGTAAATAGTCTACCATAGGTTGTTTAGTGGGAGAGCAGGAATAAATCACAACTGAATTGGGATAGAAGTCAACACATTGAAGAGAAATAGTACTTGGGGAACAATTACATGTTTTCCATTGCTCGCTTGGTAATGTGATCTCTTTCAAGCTCTGATTTCTCCTGTTTTAGATACTCCAGCACCTTTGCCAGCATATCCTCATCCAGGTACTGCCTGGTTTGTGTGTCATCAGCTTCCCCAGCCACGGAGAGCCTTTTGCTGAGCGAAGCCAGCTTGGCAGCCTCCTGTGGTGCCAGCTGGTTGAGGTGCTCTCGGATGGCCTGCTCCAGGTGCTCCTCTTCCTGCAGGTTGCCCTCAGAAGCTGCAGCAGGGACTCGTTTCATCTGGTTTGTATTGATCACCTCAGGGTATTTTGCCAGCACCTTTGCCAAGTAATCGGCCAGCTCTTCATCCTTCTCATTCAGTTTCTCATACTCCGTTTGTCGCCTTTCCAAATCGCTCATCCAGGCAGCTTTGGGGAACAGGTGTCCTTTCAATCTTCTGGGAATGTAAGACAGTCTTGGCAAATCATTTTCTTGATTAAGACGATTTAGTAAGTAGGAGGGATTCTGGTTAGCTAAATTGTCATTTCCCAGAAGGCTGACAATATCTTCAATATTGAGGTCTTCAGGTAGATTTTCTGGAATAAGAGGCTGCTTCATGTACCCGTTTTTAGAGTTTATATTATTTTTAAATATATCACTCTGTCCTAGATTGGTTTCAGTTATCTCGTCGAGGTCTTCTGGGAATTCCATTTCCTGCTCAGCTTCCAACCTTTCATTCTGAAGCTGCTTTTTTTCTCCAGCTTTCAACATGTCTATTAAATCCTCAGGAGGAATTTGCAAATTTCTTGAGATTTCTATCAGCTGAGCTATAGCCTGAGGATCAAGTAGTTTATCCAAAAACATGGATGCTCGTTTTTCCTCAAGTTCCCCTCCAGTCCTTAATTTCCTATTCCCAGCACTACCCATCAGCCTCTTCAGGTAATAATTCATTAGTTTTGAAACATCCTCTGACACTTGATCTTTATTTTCTCTTCTTATTTCATCCTCGAGGAAGCTGAGTTTTCCTGATCTTTTCATTTCATCGTCAATCTCCTCTTCGTGTTTATCAATTTCCTCTTTGCTATCTTTTATCTCTTCCTGGGTTTGGCTTTCCACTTTTTCCTCTATGGGATTCCAATCTTCTCCTCCAACCACATCTTCATAGGCGATGTTATTTACTTTATACACATCATCTTCATCATCTGTGTACAACTTCTGGTCCTCATCCAGCCTTTCTTTCTTGTGGTTGCTGGGTCCTGCCATCTTTCCCAGCTCCTGGAACACTGACTCCAGCGTGGCCAGGCTCTGGGGGGTGTATTGCTCCTCCACGATTTCGTTGGTACGCTTGAAGGGACTGTCTCTTGAGCTGTCTTCATAGTGCCCAAGTGGCATTTTGAGGTACTTTTGCCACCTCTCAGGCCACTTGTAAGCCTCGTAATCATCAGTTACTCCAGCTGGAAAGTTGTTATCTGAGCTCAGACCGTAAGGTTTATTCTCCTTTGGGCCAGCTTTTGACTCCTTCTCAGCTTGCCGCAAGGCTTCCAGCATTACCTTGACCCACTGGGACTCATCTTCAGTCAAAGAATCCCTTACACTATCCGGGAGGTGAAGCTGGTCCTTGCTTTCTCTCTGTGGGAGGAGGTATGGCACACTTTGATAGGAGTTGTAATCAGGGCTGCTTTCTCCCTTGTTGGTTTGCTTGCGAAGGTCTTCGATGTATTCCAGTGCTTTGATCATATCGGGATTTGGGAGCCTTTGTAAGTTTTTCATTGCATAGTCTGGATCTTTCTGAAGCAGCTGGTGCTGCTGGAAGGAGGCTGCATCAACCCAACAGATTAGGACAAAGAAAAAGGTGAGAGCACAGGCTGCTCCAGGCTGGAAGGTTTTAGTTTCTGCCATGTCTAAAATATTTCCTTTAAATAAAGAAGAAGAAGAAGAAAAAAAAGAAGCTGTTAACACATGGAGACAGGCTTAGGAAACAGAGATATGCAAGAAATTTCTTATCTCTATGCTCCATGTACTTTATGAACATTAATTGTCCAACGGCAGCACCAAAGTACAAAATACCCATCCTATATAATTTATGAAATGAGACATACCTAGATATCATTTTGATCATGAGAACAAAGCACCTAAATGACAAGAACAGTGCATCCATATATTTAAATGGCGCTCAAAATACTAATATTAAAACTACAGACAGAAATATTTTGTGAGATTGCTCCATATGGCATCTAATTTCATGCCAGAAGAATACTGCTGAATGGTGCTAAACTACAATAAAATTAATGTGATGAAGTGGAGAACATGGCATACAAAATTACTTGCAAGTTTATTTCTGTCAGTACTGATAGTACTGAAGCTATTCCTTCCTTTATTTTGCTATTTCATTTAAAAAATTATTTGTATTACAAGTGAAAATCAGTTAATGACTCGATGAGTCATCTTCCTAGGGCAATGAACTCTTATATGAGAGGAAAACTATAATTTATGCTAAAGGTACGGAATAATTTTACTGAATCCTTTAAAGCCCATCTTGGAAACGAGCTCGAGTAGGTAGGTTCTGAGTGGTGATTTCATTCATTTCCTTATTCATTCACTTCAGCAGAAATTGAATCAGGTCCCAGGACAGGCAGAAACATGACCACTGACAAATTTGGTTAGAATAGATCAGAAGAAGCCCATGTCTGCTCAGCTTACACCAGACAGACAAACTCTGGAACAGAACTGGGAAAAATATGCCTCTGACAGAATTAAGATGATTACAGCATCACTGTGCATGAGGATACAGCTGCAACAGCCCAGCCTTGCAGGGAGCTGGGCACCCTCCACACAGCACAGGGGCAAACTGCAATCAGTCATTCCCCAGGACATGCTCAGGCACTGGTACACCGAGGCCACGGGACAGATTAGACTCTTTTCTGATCCAGTTACATTAATAATAAAGCACAATAATGAGAAAGGGATGATAAAGATAGAAACTGCTTTGATTAATTGACCTATTTTGGCTCCTTTGGTTTTTGGCTTGGTAAAAGCATCGTGTTGGGGCACTGGTGGTTCACGACAGCCAGAAAGAGCTGTGTACACCCGTGTTTACCCTCTGCTGGAAGTAGAAAGTGAGCATGAGTATGCTCATTTCAGCTCACTTGTAGGTTTTTCCACTCAGTTTTTGTCCTTAACATAATGTGACTTAACTAAATAATTAAAGCACTATCAGTTCAGAGAGCTGCTTGTTTTCCCTCCTTCAGTATGCATGAGCAGGCTAACAGGCATAATAGCAAATAATTTCCCCAAACATTTCTGACTTCATTTGAGCATTGATTTCACAAATGATTAGTTCAAGAGCTGATTAGATGGTCCCACCCTCCACTTGCCCTGAGACAAAGCCAAAACATTGCTTCATTTTCTGTCACAGAAAAGGCACTAGCCCTGTACATAAATGTATATCTCCATTTAAAAAAAAGCAAAAACCAAAAAAACCAACCCCACCCAAACGTCACCTAATTTTCTATTTCTGTAACAAATAAGTGAAACTAAAGCTTTCTTTTTCAGCAAAGACGGGTTATTAACAGAGTTTGTTTGATTAGCACATGAGAAACTGTCCTTTCTAGGGGATGGGGGAAGGGAGAATCATTCTATAATCATCTGCCAAGCACCTCCCACTCACAAAGACCAGGAACTCACCCTCCTTCGCTGCACACAATTTGGATTGTTACAGCCTTTGCAAGAGCTGTCAGCATCCCACTAAAATCAAAATGTGTGCAGCCAGGCAAAGTTTAGTTTAGTGTTCCACAAGGATGCTGCTTGATTGGGTATTTCTTTGCAGGAATAACAGATCATTGGCTCCTCTCTACATATTTTGTGTGCATTTGCCTCTAGGTCAATTTTTACTTCTAATTTATTGGTAGATTATATATGAAAGCCTTGTCGAACAGATTTGGGAATGATTTATTTTAAAAGCTGTGAGTTTAGGTCGTAAATCTTGTCATTAAATATACTGCGCTATCCAAGGTAAGAATATTCCTCCCCAACCTTTCAGACATTAACTCCACATTTGTTTTTAAAACGGGACATTTTAGCCTATCTTTAGGAAATACTGTAAACATTCTCTCCTGTGCCTCTCAAAGACAATACTCTAAAACAGCTCTTTTGTCTCCAGATCGATAACTGTGAAGCCAGTCTAGATAGAGAGCACATTTTCTCCTCTGTTAGCACCTAACAAACAGGAAAATAATCTTTTAGCCAACATATGAAGATTAAGAAGCTTGTCTTTACAAAATGAGGCAATCATGATCAAAATTTAACACATACAATGGCAATACAGACTGAAAAAAGTTCCCTTAAAAACAGACATAGAAAATATCTCCTTTCTGGGATGTTTCCATGGTAGCAGTAATTTTCTCTCTCATTCTCCTAGCAGTTGTTTCTGATGTGACTCTAATGTTTCCAGTGAAATTTATCTATGAAAACTCATAAGTTTTTCCTATAGTTGTGCCCCTGCCCTGAGAGTCTTAGGTGAAACTTAACAGCAGTTTTCCATAGGGAAAATAAATATATCATGCACTCTTCTTCTCATTTCTCTTTTGCAATAAATAACACGACTGCAGTGAACTTGCCTTGTTTAAAAGCATCTCTGACCCTTTACCCTGTGGAAGGAACTGAAAACACAAACAACACAGCAACGAGGGGTAAAAGCCCAAACCCACAGCAGTTCTAGTGAAATAAGGAGTGTTTGCATGCGGACACATCTGGAAGTGACTCGGAGGGTGTTCGCATCCGAGGGAACCCCCGCCCGTGGCTGTAGCGCCGTCGGGACCCGAGTGCCATCGCTGCCGGAGCGCTCGGCTTCCCGAGCCCGGGCGGTGCTGCCAGCACATGGGTACAGCAGCACAGTACAGTGCAATACCTACAGCGACGGGGGCACGTTCTGTAGAGAGGCGCTCCCTTGCCAGACCCAGCCGGCTCTCGGTGCGACTTCACCGCTCTCTCGGTGCCGGATCCCCCTGCGCAGCCCTAGGGCTCCGCGGCCCCGGTATCCCTGCATCCCTACATCCCTGCATCCCTACATC